>LPNX010433768.1:52987-96081 GCA_001517045.1 Pseudotsuga menziesii
TTGTCGAGAGGAACGTTAAAGTTTTAATCAACCTAATATGGGGGCAAAAAAAATGTTGGCCTTGCACATGGTTTTAAAACCATGTGCAAGGGCTCCTAAACAACCCACGGTTTTATTGTACATGGTTTAGGAGGCCCTTGCAAATGGTTTAAAACCATGTGCACTCCTCCTAAACAACCCATGATTTTAGGAGGGCATTGCACTTGGTGTAAGACCATGTGCATGCCTCCTAAACAACCCATGGTTTTAGGAGGGCCTTGCACATGGTTTTAAAACCATGTATGGGGGAGATGTTTTAATGTTCTTTCCTAACAAAATAAAAAATAATAAAAAATATTATATGTTAGCCATAAATTATATTAAATATTAATAATAAAAATATTAGATGTCCACCTTAAATAAAAAGATGTTTCTTTTAGTTTGAATCAAATCAATTGCTATATATAGGACACACCAAAGAGATCCCTCTCGGTGGAGGAATGCTTGTTACCCTCACCACCCATGTTCATTACAAATACCAAAACATCTCATAGTATCAAAAGTATAAAAAAACATGTACCTTACCCTCAAAAGTTTGATTGAGCATGCCTTTATCAATGAACAGTGTTGGAAATGGATCATGCATGCAAGCATCATTCAGTTTTCTTAGATCGACATAGATTCATACTTCCCCAGTCTTCTTGTCTTGGATCACCATAATACTTATCCATTATGATTCTTAAACATGCTCAATAATCCCTTCATCTAACATCCGATCAAGTTCATCCTTGACCCGTTATTTGTATCGTGGATTCAAGAGATATGGCCTCTATCGCACTGGTTTTGAATTTGGTTTTAATGGGATTTTCATTTCCCCTAGGTCACCCAATATCCCCTTCATTTTTGAGAATTTTGTCAGGAACAGATCTTGAAACTCATGCAATCAATCTGTGATCTTTTCCATGGTCTCCTCATCCTAGTAGTCCCTAATATTTGCAAATTTTGGATTCTCTTCCGTCCCAATGTTGACTTTCTTAATATTTAGTGGTTGAGTCATGGGATCAGTCGGCAGATTCGGTGCTGCGACATCCCAACTTCCTTTAGTCTCCAAAATATTAATATTGTGCAACTCATCATCATCCTCCGGCTCACCAGAGATGTTGTAACATTCCGTCATTGATTGTATATGGCAATGCGCATGTGGGTCCACAGGATATGCAACTAGGACAACTTTCAAGACGACATCTCGAATGATATGTAGTGCATTGCTAACCTCTTCATTGGCATCTGCAAAGCAGAAGGTATGCACAAAGAAAATAGTCAGCTCCTCCCAAGTGGTTATTTCTCTGCGCAATTCTACTGAAACGTACCAAGACCGTGGCATTTTCTCCAATGTGTGAATAAAAGCATGGACCCACTCATCCTTGGCTCACGATTCCCACAACATTTGGCATTCCCTCAGATGACTACAAGGGTTATTTTTTCCATCATATCTCCCAGTGTGATATACCTCTATATATCTTAAGCACGCAGTCATCAATCATCGACATTGTGCCCATTCATGAATGGTCTCCTTATGAACTGCCCACCAGCATGCTAGAGTGGCCTTCAATGCTTCCCCTAATGCCAACAAGCACTAAGGATCAGATACCTTTGCTTCAAACTGCTCGAGGAACCTAGGTAGTTCTGGTAATCCTTCATAGATTGGCATCTCAACGATCTCAGTCGCGACATGGCATAGCAAATACGTGATCAACCCACATTTTTTGAGTGATACTTCATGCATCCGATTTTTCCAATTTTCTAGCACATCATCAGAATCAGAGGACACCGAGCTAGCACTGCGCCAACACAGTTCTCCATCAACAGTAGGATGGATATAATCTTCAGAAATATTATAAATGTGATCCCATCCTTGAACAACCTCATCTTTTACAGGTTCAATATATCACCTTCCTTAATTAGGATCCATAGGTGCAATGACTCGAATATCCTGGTTCTCAAATGTCATCAACTGCTTCTTAAAATTTATCATGGCCATGCTGTCGTTGGCCCCTCCAATCCCTAGCAATGTGGGATAGGAACCTCCTCCGTCAATGACTTTGATAACAATGAAATTAGCACGATTCCTCATAACTTCGACATCTACAACCAGATTCAACACACGACCGATTGGTTGGACTTTGGCTTGATTATCCAATATCAGCTGCACCAGGGACCAAACAAGTTTTGGCTCCCCCATCTTCTGCCACGTATGTTTCATCAATATATTCACATCTGACCCAAGATCCAGAATAACTGAATCATATTTGTAGTCCCCAATCCGGATGTTCATTCGTATTTCCTTTTCCATCTTTTTCTTCTATAAAGATTTCACTACAGAGTCCTGCAACTCTCTATCCGAACGGTGCAACAAATTCTCAATCTCAACTAGAGCATCAAGATCTATTTCCAGGGATAAATAAATATTGAAGAACTGTTGTAAATTACCATACTACCGCAATGGTCCAGGTTCTAACGAAGAATCAAAAGCAGAAGGCATGCCAAAAATAGGTGTCTTACCAGGATTTCTTTCAAGTGCCTCGTGAGCCTCAAAAAAGGTATCTCTCTCGGTCGCGATATCAAACTGTGCTTTCTTCTTTCTAGCTAGTCACACTTGTGGTCGTGATCCATCTTATCCAGTCATCATGACTCCTCTAGTAACAATACCAATTTCAACATCCTCTGAATGCAGCCCTGCTAGAATGGTTGCAACCGTCGAACCTTGATTTTGGTTCTTCGGTGGAGGCTGATTTAGAGGTGGATTCTGGTTCACAGATCGATCCATAGGCTGATTTATATTCTGATTATGTACTGGAATTTGGGTTTAACCTTGATTCTGCAGTTGCTGCTGGTTCTAGATTTGATTTTGGACCTGGAACTGGTTTTGATTCTATAATAAAGGAACATTGTTGGCATGCCATCTCGCAATTAACTGAGGGAAATTTTCAACAGTACGATCATTCACCATGCAGTATACACATTGAAAATGGGTAAAACCTTATTGATAGTTCCCAAATGTCCCACAATTGTAACACTAGATTGATCCACAACCTCATCCTCCTCCATGGTCGAAACCTCCCCTTCCCCTAAATCCTCCTTGCTGCTGATATTGTGGTTGAGATACTTTCTATTGATACTGGGGTTGGAGCACTTGCTGTTGCAGGGGATTTGACTGCTGTTGAACATAATGTGTGGCATGGACATACTGCGGTTGTGGCGGGGCCATATGGGTTTGGGTGTACTGCGGTCGCAGTGCAAATTGTGGCTCTGTCTGTGGTTATGATGGAATAAACTGCATCTATGGTGGCGGCGTATACTGTACTTGAGGTGGCGATTGTATCACCTACAAATTTGGATGTTGTACCATGCGAGGATCTTCACCTTTCACGAAATACGAATCATATGTCCGCTCTTGAAGCAGATCATAACCTCGACAGTCCTTATCCTCGTGCCCAACTAAGTGACAGAAGGTGCAATATAAGCTTACTGGATTCGTAACCATTTTCTGCATGTAGGTACAATCTTCATGTCGATGCCCATATACTTGACATATATGACACCACGGAACACCACCACAACTAAACGGTTTTGACGCTCCTGAGAGTAGATAATTCTGGAAAGTAGGATTGGTATCTTTGGTGTGTCCATCCACATGACACCAAGTGCACCACAAATCATCATGTTCATCTTTCACCTTCTTGATATCCTGCAATTGAAGCGTCAGGTTCGCTAGCTGCACCTGGATTTGGTTCATGCCAATAGTAGTTTCTCCGATAGGTGAAGCCTCCAACTTCATTGCAATTTCCAGAGCCTTGCTCTGTGTCACAATCTTTTGTTGCATTAATGGATGTCGGTTATGAGGGACTAATGTTGCAATGAGCCATTCTTTGTGCTAGAAGTCACTCATATCGAAGTTGACCCATGCCATTAGCATTTGAAACCTCTGATCAAAGTTCCAGACCGTCTCATTAGGGAATTGTTTGATTTCCTTTAGCTTTGTAATGTACTGTGCTTCAGATTTTGGTTTCTAGAATTCTTCAAGCACTCCCTTCCGAATCTCATCCAAAGTCTTTGTTGTGGTCCCTTGCAATACCTGAATGAATCTCATATACCAATCGAGTGCACGACCCCAGAGGGTGGTCGCTAACTGGTCTTTCTTTACATTGTCATCGGTAGTCTATCTACCAGTGCAGACTATCTCACATAAGAACCAATATTGTTCTAGGTCATCAGTGTCATTTCCATGGAACATAGGTAGCTTCATATTGTCTCCCGTCATCCTAGACCTTCTTCCTGCAAACGTGGCTTTACTACTTGATGTTTCTTGGAACATCGAACACGTCGACGTGGATTGGATATATTTTCCTGATGGTGGAGTAGTGCGCGGAGGTGTGGACACGTTGCTACTAGGGTTTGACCTTGCTTCTACTCTGGGTGTAGCCCGGGTCTGCTCGTCCTCTTCGTCGCTGTAGGTCCGCTTCGTCCCGTGTGGTTGTCCTTCATGGTCTTGCGTTGCTATTATAGCAGGACCTTCCCCTGTTCTCTACCTATTCTCTACTCGAAACCTTGCTCCTCTCCTTGTACATCCACTCTCTTCCTCGGCTTCCCTCACAGTCTCATCAAAACTTACACCCATCTACCCTTTATCTTTCCATTCATCACACACCTTCTATCATGATGTTCACAGCCTCCGCACACCATAGTTTTACTACTTGAGGTGCATATTTAGTATGCCCTTTCACAAACAAGCATCTTGATTAACAATTGCAGAGATAGTAAGAACCTACCTTGTGGTCCATTGAAAAATTCTCGTTCTACTTCACCGTAGGACTTATTTGTACCAATCGTGAACTCATTGATGTATCCTTCCAGAATACTGTCCAACCAAACTTCGACAGCCCATGACGCCTTGTTTTTCATCTATTGTAGTTCCTGAATTAGCTCGGGAGTCCAGGACATCAGCTCTCCTCCCTCAAAGTTGCACTTCTCGTAGGTGAATCGCGCCAACCAATAATAGAGTAGGATGGGAAACTCATAGAAAAAACATTCGTGAGGACCGTCATGAATGCACCTTTCCAACCATGCATTTGTCGCTAAATTCAAGCTCTGGTTCTCGGCTTCGGTGAACTCTCGCAGTCTTAGGTCGAACCAATCTTGGATCTTTGGTTCCGTCGGATGCCACAACATATCCTCCACTTCAGTCGCAATGAGGTCCCAGCAACGGGACCATTTGTTGGCCAAAACCCACCAACAAAGCCTCGTCGACAGGGGTTCTCGCTCTATTGACGCCCAACCAGCATGATCTCCCTCAGCACCGACCTAGACAACTTTTACCCTGCCCGCCAACATCCATATAGCGGATGAAGTCTCACCCGAGATGTTCGAGGGAGAGCTGTCGGAACCAATTTTTCGGCAGTAAGTAGGAGGATTGGGGCATCAACGATTTATCAGCATAACTA
This sequence comes from Pseudotsuga menziesii, assembly GCA_001517045.1. Taxonomy (NCBI): domain Eukaryota; kingdom Viridiplantae; phylum Streptophyta; class Pinopsida; order Pinales; family Pinaceae; genus Pseudotsuga; species Pseudotsuga menziesii. Next base: position 58,468 of record LPNX010433768.1, read on the forward strand.
TCAGATCTAGCAGAGCCATTCGTCAGCTATCACATCATTCATCACAGATCTTATCAGTATAACCATAGACCTAAACATATCACATCATTTACATAGCATTATATCATTTATTCATAAAGCAGATCCATAAAACATCCATCATTGATATCGCAACACATAGGAGCAAAAAAGAGATAAAAGACACTAGCAATTCAGAGCAACATCCATCATATCATATTACTTTCTACGCAACAGATCCAAAACAACAGCTGTCTTTCTCCACAGCGAGAGAAAGACCGACCCACAAGGTCGCATATAGATAACAAAAGATTCAATCTCTCACTTTCTCTCTGTTATCACGTCTCTCTCCGCTATATCTTTTACATTTTCAATTCTAACTCTATATATAGGCTTGCGCCTTTACATTCAAGGTCCACTTCTAACTAAATCCCAACAACTTCTAACTAATTTAACCACTAAGGACCAATATTCCGAAGAAATGGTCAATGAGTACAAAACATGACATAAAAATATATATAAAGTGAACTATTTTCTGCCTGTCGCGCTATCTTTGCATTGTGCGGTGCCTCATGAGTATGCGTAGCATCCTAGATGTTGTGCAACTCACCTATGTCCAACCCCTTGCCAACAAAAGTCTAGGTTTAGGTGGATGGAATATGGAGTTTTTTCTAGAGTTTTTTTATATCCTTTGAGGTGATCTAGTGAAGGTGGTGGAAGAGTGTTGTTTAGGAGAATTAACCTAGGGTCTCTGGGGTTACCAACGTACTAAATAAACTTGCATACTTTCAGCCATTTGTGAGGACCCTGCAGTAAACAAGTAATCAAAATACACGATATAGCAGCAGAACTCAAAATCACTTTTATATTAATCGCAGGCCACTTCGAGGGGGCAACCTCCTTTGAGCAAGCTCAATACAAAATAACTTCACGGTGCCTTCCTTGGCCTCAACACACACTTATATACTAAAAATAGGCGCCAATACCATGGGCCAAAACCATGGGCCAATATAAACTATGGGCGCCAATACTATGGGTCAAAACCATGGGCCAATATAAACTATGGATCAACAAATACTACAGGCGGCTTACAAAGCATATGCGCCTCACAAAAATAACACAAGCTATGGATCAACAATTACTATGGGACGACTTACAAAGCATATGCGTCCAACAACAATATACTAACATAGTAAAGAGAAGGATTGACATGGGTTCCTAACATCCCCTCCCCCTTAGAAAAAGCTTTGTCCTCAAAGCTTTAGATGTGGAAATTGTCGCTGAACCTGAAGGAGTGGTTCCCACGTAGCATCCTCGGGCTGCATTCCGTGCCATTGAATTAAGACCTTTGTGATAGAGCGAGAGCGAAGCTGACGAGTGCGCTTATTGAGGACAGCCTCTGGCTCCAAAAAGATGGATCCTTCATTATCCAGTTCTGGTAAAATAGTTTGGCCTTGGATGTTGGTGCCAAGAACTTTCTTCAGACAAGAGACATGAAATACTGGATGAATGCGGGAAGAAGGCGGAAGTTCCAATTAATAAGCAACAGACCCAATCTTCTAAAGAATCCTATATGGCCCATAGAACTTTGGAGTGAGCTTATGACGCCCTTTGAGTTTTAGTGAGGATTGCTTGTAAGGCTGGAGACGAAGAAAAACCATATCACCAGCTTCAAAAGTGCGCGCAGAACGATGTTGATCAGCTTGTTGCTTCATGCGATTTCTTGCCATGTGAAGGTTTTCACACAAAATGCAAAGAACCTCATCGCGGTTTCGAAGGACCGCGTCAACTTCCTGAACTGGAGAACTGCTGGGGGTGTAAGGAAGAAGAAGTGGCGGTGCCTGACCATAAACTGCTTCATATGGAGTCATTTTAGAGGCAGTGTGGTAAGAGGTATTGTACCACCATTCAACGAGAGGGAGCCACTTTGCCCACTGATGTTGTTTCTCAGAGGAGAAGCAATGAAGATAAGTTTCCAAGCATTTATTAATAATTTTAGTCTGACCATCCGTTTGGGGGTGATAACCGGAACTCATCTTCAGTGTGGTGCTAGTGTGGTGAAAGAGTTCTGTCCAAAAATGACTGGTGAAAGTCGCATCATGATCCGAGACAATGGAAGAAGGCATTCCATGAAGACGAAATATCTGGTCCAGAAAAATTTGAGCAACGGAAGAGGCTGTATAGGGATGGCTGAGAGCACAAAAGGGACTATATTTGGAGAGGCGATCAACCACAACCAAAATCACAGTCTTCCCTCCAGATTTAGGGATCCCTCCAATGAAATCCATAGAAATATCGGTCCATATCCGGGTAGGTATGGGCAAGGGCTCGAGCAATCCCGGAAGGGGTGTTGTTTCACCCTTATTACACTGGCAGGTATCACATTCAGCCACCATCTGTTGAATTGTCCTTTTCATGCCCTGCCAAAAGAAGTTGCGCCGTGCCCGTTCATACATTTTGAGAAAACCAGAGTGCCCCGCTGACGGAGAAGCATGGAGTTCATAGAAGATAGCTTGTTGAAGAGCTGTATTCTGGGGAAGCACCAGATGACCCTTGTATCTCAGTGAAGCACCATCCCAAGAGTAATGTGGGATAGCAGAAGGGTTGTTGTCCAAGCGTTGGATGATGTGAGATAATGAAGAGTCATTGACATAACCCTGTTGAACCGATTGCACCCAATTTGGAACAGGCATAGAAATAACGGAAAGAGAACCTTGGTCATCAAATGTGCGAGAAAGGGCATCCGCCACAATATTGTCCTTACCCTTCTTATAAGTGATCTCATAGTCATAACCCATGAGTTTTCTAACCCATTTCTATTGTGCTGGGGAGGATACACGCTGTTCTAGGAAATATTTCGGACTCTGGTAATCAGTCTTGATGCAAAAATGATTCCCTAAGAGGTAGGGTCGCCACTTTTGTACTGCATGCAAAATAGCCATCATTTCCTTCTCATATGTAGAGGCAGCTAAATTCTTATCGGAAAGGGCTTTGCTGGTGAACGCAATGGGGTGTTCATCTTGAAGGAGAACAACTAGATACTCAATGTGCCTGTAAGGAAATGTTTACACCTTAAGGGACCAAATCTCTCTTGGTGTTTGATAGATTGATGACTTAGATGATTGTTTTCTGCCATACTTTGAGCTATATTATTCATGCTTACATTATAGTAACATTTTCATGTAAATCCATGACATAGTGACATGCACATATTATTAAAGTGCATAATTGCATTATTTTAAAATTCCTAATCTTCACTCCAAAAAACTCCATACTATCAACAATGTTGAACACTAGAAGAAATTACATAATACAAACAATATTATATTAATATAATGTAGGAATTTATATCTACCACTTAAAACTCCATAATCTCAAAATTACATTCTTCATACATGCATTATATTAACCTTTTGTACATGGATCATGGTATGACAATAATAACATTGTTCCATAAATTGTGGTTTCATTGTTATTGTTTAATACTTATCAATAACATTAAAGATTGAAAGCGTTAATAACACTACATGGCATATTCTAAGGGAGTCGTCTAAAAATTTGACGATGATTTCTATCGGACGGTCATATTTTGGCCAAAATCTGACATTATTCATTTTGCAAAATCAGAATTTTAACTTTAATTTAATGGGGATTTTGATGGTAGAAATGGATTCAACACTCTCATACACCCGCGGGGCACCCAAAATTCCAAAACTTGATAGCTATAACGTGGGTTTTGAAAAATTCCGACTTGATTTTTTCAAAATATTCCGACTTGATTTTTTCAAAATCTTGGTGTAAAAATCTGGTGATTAGAAGGGTCAAAGAGTGTTTTTATTTTTGTTTTTTGATATTTTTGGTAGTTATGGTCAAAATTATGCATTAATGTTGTTATTGATTCATCATTAATAGTTAGTTAGTTATTCATATATTTAAAAAAATTGTAAATTTGTTCTAAAGAAAATAGTTATGGTATTAATTGTTATCCTTTCCACCCTACATGACTTGAGTATATTATTATAATAGCTTTGGACCCTTGTTGTATTTTAGATAGAAAATGCATTACAAGCAAACTCCATAATCTTTGTTATAATGACTTCTAACCCTTATTCCATTTTAAATGATAGACTACCCCTATTCCAAGGTGATTCTAAAGCCATGGTGATTAAAAAGCTCAATTAGAAATTTTTTTTGTTTTGATATTCTTGATGTTTATGGACAAAATTAAGCATTAATATGGTTAATGATTCATCATTAATAATTAGTTAATTATAATTTTTTTTTTTAAATAATTAATTAAACCTAACAAAGAAAAATAATTATAGGATTGATTGTTATCCTTCCCAATCCTTCCCACTCATTATTTTAATAATTTTAAAACTTTGTTTTATTTCAAATAATGCATTAAAATCCAACCCCACAATGTAGGTTAAAATCCAACTCCACAATGTATGTATTAGTGGTTGAATATTAATAAAAATAAATATTTTTTATATATTAAAAAAGAAGGACATGTTTAACCCTAAACACCCATTTTGCAGGATTTAGTATAAAAAGAGGGCAGCTCTATATGAAAATTCCATGTCGAGGATATTTGAAGGGTTTCTCTTTTCAGTTTGATCCTTTCTCATTCTGATCCAGATATCACAGCGGCAGCGGCATTGGTATCATGAGAGAAATGTCCGGAGTGGAATGCCTGTTCCATGAGGATGAAGAAGAGGCAAAGGGGAAGGCGCAACAGCAAGAGCAGCCGCCCATTTCTGGGCCTCTATTGCACCACCCCACGAGATGTCCTATTGTTCTAGGGCAGAAGAGGCCGAGGGACAGATTTAGGACCGTGGATCCAAGCACCGGCGTCGTCGCCGATGGTTGTGCAGTGGGTGGCCAAGCTGCAGATTTAGGCTTTAGTGGTGGTATTGGGACGATGATGCAGGGACCGATTATCTCTGACTTTGGGCAACATGCTTCATTACCAGGTAATTTTGTTTTGGTACAGGTCATGATTATTAAAAATAGTATGCGTGTATATGTTGTTTTATTGCATTGAGTGTAAACCCTCGTTGATAAAGCGTTTTGTTGAACCCTAGAAACTAGGGTAAGCCATGGAGGTCAGTCTGTAAACAAAGCTACTGCTCCCCAGGCAGCCAAGTCGACCAAACAGAAAGGAGTACTCAGAAAGAATTCTTCGGGCGAGTGGGAAGCAGCGATTCGCGATCCAACCACAGGCTCAATGTTGTGGCTGGGCACCTTTGATACCGTAGAGAAGGCTTCAGATGCTTACAACGAGGCTTACAACGAGGCTGGTCGCGGGTTCGAAAGATCATATCTGCCACATTATGGAAATCATGCTCATCGCACTCAGCTTGCAGGAGAATCACAAGATTTCGGTGCACCTGGGCATTCAAATCCAATAACGGAGTGTTCGTGGACTACTATGAAGAATCCAGGTCTCTCTTCGCTCCCTCTTATCCAGCAGAAGCTAGCAATGACGCTCTCTCACCCCTCGTCGCAGCAACAACCCACTTCTGGTACTGTTCTCTCCTTGCCTACAGAAATACGTTCAGGCACCTGCGAGGGGTTTGAATTAGAGTCACTCTGTCCTAATGTTTCGAAAACTGCAGCCGAGGAATACATTCAAACGTTTCCAACTACCAAAAGTTTGAATCATCCTCCAGGCAGCGAGGAACAATCTTAGAGGAAGCATTCTTCCATATTATGTGAACGTGTTTGCAGTTCTCTTAACTTACCGAGGCTGACTCTTCAATTTTTCATGGTTTCTGCGTAGTAATAACTTAGTCTTCAGAGACAATTACCGGTGCAGACTCTTCAATTTTTCGTTGTTTTGTGTAATAACGTAGTCTTTGGAGACAATTACGGGGGCTGACTCTTCAATTTTTCATTGTTGCTCTGTAATAATGTAGCCTTTGGAGACAATTTTGTTTCTAGGTTCGTGCAATTTTGTTTCTGTGTAATAACGTAGGCTTATGCAAAGTTATTAGTTTGAACTTTTGTGCTTTCTCTTTATTTTTTTTGTGTGTTTGATATGTTCCAACTTTTCTTTTCGATTTCTGTCAATGGGAATGGTAGTTGACACACTTTGTTTTGTTTGGGCAAGGTTAATTATTGGTATATAAGATGGAATCTATGTATGGTCTCAAAAGTATATATTATATATATATAATAAAAAATAAAATCATAGCATTAAATTAAAAAATTTATTTACACTCATTAAAGTATTAATTCATTAGTAAACACTTTTATATTACTCTTACTTAGCTAACCACTTGTATTTATGAATTCAATTTGCTTAATCCATTTATCATAAGTGAAACTTAGAATAATAGGAAATCTAAAATAGAGATCAAATTATAACAAGAATAATAAGAAGGCTAACATAGAGCTCAAATTATAACACGGATAATAAGAAGGCTAAAAGAGTTCACTTATCTTGGGATACCTCTCCGGGTTCACTCTCAAATAGTGAGACTGCTCTCATTAAGCTCAAAAACAATAAAAGTACAAAAGAGAGGCTTACAATGCAAGTTATGAAGACACCCTTCATATCTCATGCTCAAACTCAAAAATGGTTGTTGGCATTTGAGGAAGTGTTGAAGCCCACTCTAGCACCATGGTAGGTGACACATAAGAAATCGATCAATGGATGGCCGTTGTGTCGCAGGTTGATGGAATTTTGCTTTGGCGAAACAGCTATCTAGTCGCAAGGAATAATCCCGACGATCATTTAGTTGCATGTCAAATCACATGGGTATCACGACCAAAGGATGAGTGGGTACATGCTTTTATACATACGCTTGATGAAATGTCGAGATATATATGTATCACGAGAGCTCCAAAGGGAGATCACTACATGGGAATACTTGACAGTTGGTTTCAGCCACACTTTCAGTTTTGTGGATGTGGACCCAATGATTCATAGCGCACTTTAGCACATCCGGGATGTTCTCTTTGAAGTAGTCCTAGTTGCATTTGTCGCGAAATTGCATGAGATACTAGTAGTATAGTCGATGATGGAGTGTTACATGTAACAAGAAGACCTGACGATGGGGATGATCCAAGAAGCATCAATATCCCATAATCGGAAGGAAGTCGAGATATCACAGCACTGGAGATACCAAGAGACAAAGTTCACCAACCACTAAAGATTCGGAAGGTCAACATTGGGACAGAGGACAAACCAAAGCTCACCAATATTGGATATTATTCCGATGAAGAGACTATGGAAAAGATCACTGATTTGTTACATGAGTTCCAGGATTTGTTTACATGAGTTATAGGAGTTCTAGGGGACTAGGGAGAAATGAAAATCCCACCCAAACTAGATGCAAAGCCACTGAAGCAGCATTTGTATCAATTAAATCCATGATACAAGTGAGTGAAGGATGAATTTGACAAAATGTTGGAGGATGGAATCATTGAATGAGTCGAAGAGTCATAATGGGTCAGTCCAATGGTCATTCAAGATAAGAAGAAATGCGAAGTTCGAATCTTTCTCGATCTCCAAAAGTTAAATGACGCATGTCTACATGATCCATTCCCTACTCCATTTACGGATGAAGTGCTCGAAGGTTTTCGTGGTCAAGAAGTCTATTCATTCATAGATGGGTTCTTAGGCTATCATCAGATCAGGTTTGTGAAAGAAGATTGACGTAAGACAACTTTAGTGATGGAATGGGGATGCTTTCAATACACTGTGATTCCATTTGGTCTCAAGAACACACCTGCGATATTCTCAAGAATCGTAGTTGTTGCATTTAAGGAATTGATTCAGAAATGTTTGGCAGTATACATGGATGATTGGACTATCTATGGACTGGTGAAAGACCACATTGCAAACATACAACTGATGTTGGAAATATGTCGTCAACACCATATCGCATTGAGTTTGCGGAAGTGTATATTTTGTGCAACGTTTTGAATTTTGTTGGGGAACATCATTTGTAAGGAAGGGTTGTTGGTAGATCTAGCCTAGATTGCGCTAATTGTTAATCTTGCCCCGCCAATGAATGTGAAGTAGCTCTGAGTGAAATAGGGAAATACAAGATATTATTGGAAGCTCATATGAGGTTACGCAACAATCACAGCCCTGATGGAGAAGTTGTTGAATAAAGATGCACAATTTGAACAGAGTCACGAGTGTCAAGGGATTCTCGACACTCTCAAGAAGAAGATGGTAACAAAGCCAATATTCATCTTTCCATAATGAACAAAGGAATTTCATGTTCATGTTCATGTCGATGCATCATCAGTTGCATTTGGTGTGGTATTGACGCAACCTAGTGAGGGAGATATCAATCATTTGATTGCTTTCGCGAGCCAGAAATTGTCATCTACAGAATGAAATTACACCACAACGAAACTTGAAGGCTTGGCGATGGTATATGCACTGCAAAAATTTCATCATTATCTGTTAGGAGGACACTTTAAGATGTTTACTAACAATTCCATGTTGAAATACTTGGTCAATAATCCTATGTTGGGGGGAATATATGCTGCTAGCTACTACTCTTCCAAGAGCTTGATTTCGAAGTCATTTTGAAGCCAGGTCACTTAAATGCAGGACTTGTTCACTTGTCACAGATTGAGACAAGCGAAGAACCAACCAACATCAAGGATGGATTACATGACACATTTTTTGAAGGTTCGAATGCTCGATGACCATTATGAGCATATTTTTCAGTTTCTGTCAACAATGAAAGTGTCGAAGGATTTTACCACTAGTGAGAAGAAGCAATTGGTCATTCACACTATGGATTTTCAGTTAACTATTGGACAACTCTATAAGATGGGGTTGGATGAGATTCTACATTGATATATTTTACTGCTCGTGAAGGGGAGGATATTGGCTGAAGCACATGACGAAGTGGTAGGAGGGAACTATGGAGGTCGTGCAACTTCAATAAAGAGGCTTCAAGATGGTCTTTGGTGGCCAAATCTACACAGTGATGCTGCATACTATGCCAAAAATTGCGATGTGTTTCAACAGATGGGGAATCCATTGCATCGGGATGAGATGCCATTAATACCTCAGGTAGCACTATAGCCATTTGATAAATGGGAAGTCAAATTTATGGGACCCATCAACCCACCAAGAAAAAGGACGGGTGCACGATACATCATTACAACGACATATTATCTCACTAGATGGGAAGAAGAAGTACTAATAATGGATTGCACCATTGCAACTACAACAAGGTTCTTGTTCAACAATGTTGTCACTCGGTTCGGTTGACTAAGGATTTTGATGAGCAATCAGGGGAGTCACTTCATCAATCGCACTATCAACGCAATGACAGAAGAATTCCATATTCAGCACAAGAAGAGCACTCCCTATCATCCACAAGCTAATGGAATAGTGGATGCATTCAACAAGGTATTGGACCATGCACTCACCAAGGTTTTCAATTCCAAATGCGACGATTGGGACTTGGATATTCCTGCCATTGTATGGGCCTATCACACCACCTGCAAATGTTTGACAGGGCATACAGAATTCAAGTTGGTATATGCTCAAGAAGTGGTGATCCCAATGGAGTATATTGTTCTGAGTATGCATGTTGTGGCAGCGACAGGTATGAGCAATGAAGGCACACTTGAGGAATGGTTAGTGTAGTTAGTACAAATGGAGGAAGATCAATTCATCACCGGGTTTCATCAATAAGTCGAAAAGGATCTCTAGAAGGCATGTCATGATCAACACATTAAGGCAAAGTACTTCCAACGAGGAGATATGGTGCTACTCTATGACAGCAAGTTCGCAAATCATCCTTGTAAGTTACAAATGCATTGGTTAATACCTTATATCATTCATTTGATTATCGATGGAGGTGCCATATAGTTGCAGCAACTAGATGGCATGATGTTGCCTAAGTTAGTAAATGGAAGATGGCTAAACCCCTACCAAGGTAGCTGGGTGTGATGTGATTCTTAAGGCATTGCGCAGTAAATAAAATGTAAGATGTTTTGCAAAGGAGGCTAGCGCACTAAAAGCTAGTGGAAATGAAAGGAAAGAAAGTCGAATTCGTAGCAAAGAAGTAGTTTGGAAACGTTTGGGAGAACACGATATGGTCAAATCAAGTAATTAATGAAGAAATTAAACCAGATGAGTGATGACACAACTCGACGAGACGCTCATTTATGAGGAATTCAATCGTTGTATTTACATAATCGACAATGGATTTGGTTGATAAAGAAAGGATTTGGTTGTGATGATTCCAAATATTTTTCATAAGTGCATTCAAGCTATAAGAATCGATAGGGGTGAGTGGAATGAACAATTGTGATCCATGATATGAGCAGCGTGCATAGCGGTAGTTGATGAAAGTTGTGAGAAGGAGTGTGAGTTTGTAACAATGGCCTAAGTAATTTCAAGTGGAAATGTGCATGATTATCTAGTTATGATGACGCCAATTATGGAGGAGGAACCTGAGATAGAGGAATAATCTCCACATATTTTGTAGAAGAAGATGGGCATAAATCGACCCAAGTCACCTTTGAATAAGAAGAAAACCATGAGAATTTCTACTGGGGAGGGAGTAGAAGCAGAGGCACAAGACGAACCATCGACAACTGGAATTGAAGAATCCACGACAAGGAAGGGGGCGACGACTAAATACATCATTGTTTTTATCCCCCTGCGCAATCCCGACATGCCCCAAGTTAAATTGACTAAGATTCAGAGATACCCCATTAGGATGTCAACGATTCCAATGGGAATACATTGCATAATGAACATTGTTCCCTTTCTGACAAAATTGTCTTACAGCGATCATGACTTATTGGCGTACACCGAATGCACTATTGAGTCATTCGAGTTGCAAGGTCACAGGGATGGCAGACCGGTTGTTCACATACCATAGTAGTTGGAAATGAGATTACACAGTTTGAGGTTGTTAGGCCTCACACATATGCTGCACTTTCGACATCCAACAGAAGCCAATGCATGTGTAAAGAAATTGTTGGCGTGCTTTCATGGAGGTTACTTATGGTTGGATACTAAGATACCAGTCATTGTGGAATTGATTTCACAAATAAGTGGGTTTCCTATGGAGGATGATATGTCACAATAATTTCATGAAAAATACAATGGCAAGATATTGGCGACTCAGTTGAAGAATAAATATAATGTGTACGGCGACAACAGATCCTATGTTGTGAGTACAATAAATGATCGTGCAGTTCGAGTTGCGTCGAATAATTTTGCTATAAAAATGGTAAGAAAAAACCACCCTAATAAATGCACATATGGAGTGATAACATGCGTAGAGCAGTGCATGGAGGGCATAGAAGTGAATTGGTTGCTTCTTCTACTGAACCAGCTGACCGAAGATGTGATTCTTGTGTAGGAAGGTAAGCAGGCCTTCACTTATTCCTGGTTACTGATATTGATTTCACTAGTGGATGGATGGAGCCTGAAATTATCAGGGCATGGAAGTCGAAGTCGTACAAGTATGCATGGGAACAAGGTATAAAAATTTGTGGCACATCAATTAGGAGCACTTGATTTATTGCGCGATTGAGTTCTATGTCTATTGGGATGCACTGCGGATTCCGTAGAAAAGGTACCATGCCTTTCTAAGGAGACAACAATGTAATGTAGGAAGATCATAATATTTGTGATGGGTTTGCATGCAATTCACATTCAAGCATTCCAAGAAGAATAAAAGAAGTGGCTTACCACCCAGGACAAGTTGACGAATGAGGAACACAATGCCATAATTGATGACTTTCCTCCTGAGTGGAGAGTCCTAGTAAGTAGAGATGATTTTTTTGATACTGAGGTAGGAACCCACCTGATGACCTTATAGACTAGGCACAAGTGCAAGAAAGTGAGCAAGAATGGCAGGAGGAGTCATCTAAGACTCCAACGGACTCTGAGATGGAGCAACGGTTGGAAGAATGCCACATGAAGTGATGTTATGAGCAGGGTGAAGGTAGAAGCACCCCAACAATGAAAGATGACTAGGTGGGTCGCATTCTCACTATGATCACCAAGGAAGCCACTGCGAGCGAGGCATAGTTAAAACAACATCCGATGGAATTCTTACAAGAGGTAAAGAATCTATTGCATTCGTTAACTAATGCAATTTTATAAAAGGTTCCCCATCCAAATATACTACAGAGAGATGCAGAGTTAAGCACATGAAAGAGATTAAGAATTGTGCAGATCCCACTTCAAGCATTGGATACAAGCAACGAGGACGTTGACGTGACAATGCAGCAATTCCATACAATTTCTCTTGATGTCAATGAGTTGCCAACCCACATTTGGTCAAGTTACAAAAGACCGTGATCTAGGAGCTTTCCGAGAGGGAGGAAATTATTGGTGACCATTTAGTGAAGTCGCAATAACAAGAGGCACTGGCCAAGGAAGAAATAGAGCGCCTAAAGAAGGAACACGAAATAGATATCATGGCAAGAGAAAAGGTCTAGGATTATAAGGAGAGTCTAGAGAAAGAAATTACATTTGTCTGTAAGGAAATCCCTGACATTACAGAGGAGATGTTTGTGGAGGCCAAAATTCTGCAACTAGGATAGATTATCGCAGACGTGAAAAAGGAAAATGAAGAACTACAGGCACGCGCAGTTTCAAGAACGCTGGCAGAACATGTTTCCGAACACAAGGTGATGATTGAAGACATCGCAACAATATAGATGGAAGAGAGTGAGAAGGTTTCAAAGATAGTCATAGATGAAACCACATAATTTTGGATAAGTATGGTTTAGGATGAGTAGTTGCAACAACTATGCACGTAGCTACATGAGGTTGAGAGGAAGTTAACAACAATGTGGGAATCCCTCAAAATGATGCCCCCCATTGTATACATAAGAAAGGCAGTAGTGTTGAAATCACTACAACAGAGAGCTAGCAAGGAAAGGGAGTGCCATCAGCGCCGCATAACTCAACTCAATGAATTCCAAGATATAGGTGAGCAGCGAGCACTAAAGGTGGTCAATGCATTTCAAGCTATGTAGGAGAGTCAAAAGCAAGTGACTGAGAAGCTTACAGACAATCTGACAGAGCATGATGCAAAATAATGCGTAGCAATCAACACAAAGGTAAACGAAGCAATTTATGAATTCAAACAACAATATGAAGACTTCAAGAACAAGATCAACAAATACACAATATCCAGCTGATGTGGCTTGAGGATGAGCCAAAAGTTTGTGTTGGGGGCCTCTTGGCAAAGGATATGGATGTGCATGGTGCGAAAGCAACCAAAGTCAAAGAATAGTATGCAAGGTGAAGATTTCGACAAGAGTCAATTTGGTTGTATTTTTGTAGTTTTTGTTCCAAGTTAGTTAGAAAGTAGTTAGAAGTAGAGAATTTTGTAAAGGAGAAAGCCTATATATATATTTTGAAATGTAGTAGGAATATATAATGGAAGGGATGAGTTGCAGATTGTGATTGAGTGCAATATATGTGTGTGAACGGTATCTGTGGTGATATGTTTAACATCTTTTGTATCTGTCTTGTGAATCCATTGATGTATTTTGGAAACCTGTTTTGATTTGCAAAATTAATATGACATGTGTAGATGATGATGGAAACTATGTCTTATATATTTCTATTTTTATGGTTTTAATGATGCGATCTCAATGAGAAAATGTTGTAGTACGATTTATGTTTATGAATGATGATATCCCTTGTCATAATGAATGGTTCCATGCTTGTTTATTTTTGAAACCCAAACCACCACGTCTGTGACACCCAAACCACCATGATCTCCTTGAGCACCGACCTAGGCAGGTTTTACCCCGTCCGGAAACACCTGTAGAGCAGATGAATTCTCACCCGAGACTCTTCGAGGGAGAGCTGACGAAACCAATTTTCCACAATATGGAGGAGGATATTGGGTGAATACTTAGTGACTAATTGCAGCATCATTCCATAGATTTACTCTTTCACATTATGCATTAACAGATCGCAGTAACATAACATCATTTAATAGATTACAGTAACATAATTGATTCATGACATTGATGCACAGACAAATATAACATTGTACCATCATTTAAAACAGAAAACACATGGCATCAATCACATATCCATGTCACAGGTACACATTACATTCATCATTGGATAGCAGAAAACAGGAAAAAGGGAAAACAGTAAAAGGCATAGTAACTCTGCTCAACCTCCGTCATGTCATATTATCTTCCGCCGCAAAACAAGAGTTCTCAAAATAGCTCAACAAGTTGTATACATAGATTAGACAAAGCCAAAAATAATCCGAAGATTTAAAATCCAACCCGTCGAAGAGATTTTATATTTGCAATTCGACATCTACTTATAGGCTTGCGCCTTTACATTGGTGGTTTACTTTAACCAATGCATCTGCGTCATGCGATCCAAAACTACAAAATATGGCCAAAAATACATAAATTAATCTAACTCTTTCTTGCACATCATTTTCCACTTGTGTCGTATCTTTGAACTTGCGCATCATCCATGATGATGTGCAACCAACTTATCCCAAAACTTCCTACCAACATCAATGTGTTTATGACTAAATATAATGATGCAATATAATGTGAATGGTTGACTTTGCGATCGAATATGAATGATTTCTGTTAAAACCCTCACCTAGATATTTGACTAACATTGTGACCAAGAGAAAATACATGCGCAAATCCTCCTCCTTATTACAGAAACTTGGTTCATACATCCCTCCCTCAAGCATCTTGGTTGATATTGCATCTTCTTTGTAGGTGTTGTTGGAAAGGGTAAAACCTATCAGGGTTTGTATTTAGGGAGTCACATCAAAGAGGGGTGTCAAAAAAGTGTGAACCCTTGTCAATAGGCTTGTGTCAAGAGTCTTTTGAGTATAAACACAACCAAATTCTACGTAGGAATGAGGGACCTCCCCTCAACATGCAAATTGAGACTACACTCTACACATACTGTAACTTCTATACAATTCTATCAATTCATACCACCTTGGGATTTGTGTCATAGTTTATTTAGGAGAGGCCTTTTCAATTGTGGATTGACCTTTGTAGTGGATGTCGGTCAAACTTAAATATATTATTCTGCATTTAGCAACAGAAGGAACATCAATGCCACATTGGTTTGGTCATTGGCATAGGTGCGGGGAGGCCATGGGTTCAAATCCCATGAACCTTTCTCCTATATACATATTGCAATAATATATGGTAAAAACATTCATTCAACCAACTATTCATTGACCTGCCCTCTAGGTCCCAAATTTGTATCAACAACTGTCATTAGGATTCTTGAATCTAACATGTGGCATGAATTGACTAGTCCACATGGAAGACTGTCACATCACTTGCATCCTGGATGTATGAATGCCCCTTGAAATCTTTTGAGTGGTCAAACTATTTGTACTATTGATGCCACACTACATGTTGTCTTCACTTCCATGTGATCTATACAGATTCCATATGGTATAATTTTATTAGTCCAACTGGACCCCTATTGTACAGGAATAAACACCTTATAACCAAAGGTCTGGGGTTACCAACATACTCTTAAAAATTGTATGCAATCAACTTTATAGTACATAAAGGAAACAATAAGATAGAATAGACTCACCTAATTCACGACGGTTGATCCTAGCTTTGTCCTCTTCCGCTATGCTTCTCCTCCAAAGCTTTCAGGGATGTTTCTCCTTCACCTGTAAAGAGAAAATCCTCCAATTGCAAGATTATACATGTATATAGGGTAGGTTAGATAAACATAATATAGAGTGCTTAATCATAAATATTCATCAAACCATGATACATGAAAGAAATTCAAAACACATTTGGAAGAAGGATTCTCTTTATTAACAATAGTGAATGAGTTAAGATTACAACCCAACGCCTGAGACAAGGACTCCTCTGCAACCAAAGAATTCTGAGTTCCACTGCTCAAAAGAATTCTGAATAGACACCACCAACATAACTTTTCTCTCCAAGTATGATTGATTAATATCCTCCCCAAGGCCTTTATTTATACTTAGTGAAATAAGGCAGTTTCAAGGGTTGAGGAGGTTGAGACAGTTAAGATGGTTATAGTTAAGGGATTAAAAAATATCAAATAATCACGGTTTATTATTTTTTATGTCAAAGGAAAGAGTACGTGGGTATTGATACTGGAAACCTGCGTATGACACATGAGTTGATATAATGGAAACCCACATACAGATCTGTACGTGGGTTTTAATTACAAATACTCACGTACAGTACGCGACATGCTGTAGGAAAAGTCGTGTATGTATGTGGGCCGCATATTGGCAAAGGTGCGTACAACACTTGACATATTCAAAGGTAAAAATGCAAGCTATATGGATAATGAATGTATTTCATAACATGCCCATCTATAGTGTTTTATGAAACCTTCAATCCATAAATGTCCTTTTGTGTGCCAACACAGGAAATGTCGGCACTCGGATGAAGAAGTGCCATTTGGGTAGATAACAGATGCCCCCTAATGTGTGAGGTCAGAGGGAAATGATGGCTGAAATACATTATAATATTTATCTTTGGAGAACTTAGAAATCCAATGGAGCAGAGGTAGTACCTGAAACAAATAAATAATAATGTCATATACAAAGTCATATCGGAGGATGCTATGTTCAATATATTGGAACACTAGCTCCTTTACAATATTTGAGTACATCATATGATACAGGTACAAGACCATGTATATTACAAAGGTGGATCGAAACCACAATATACAATAATGATGAGTCTTCAAAGATCTGGAAGCTGTGTACATAAATAGAACATAATCTTGCGCAACTTAGTCCATAGGTGAGGAACTAAGGTCTTCATAAACAATCCCAAAGAACCAGTACAACCCAAGCCATGTGAATAAAAGTAGGCTGAATTCAAACATGGAAAGGATTCAACAGTTTGTCAATCAATAGGTGATAATTAACAACTGAAGCAAAGGAATTCACCAATGATAAAAGTTAATCCTGAGGTACTATCATCAAAAATCAAGGTCTTCGTCATCAGGAACTACTGAAATGGAACCATGTTGTGATAAGGAAGGCAATAGATCTTCCAACGGATCACAAGAGTGGCTAGGAACTGGGAAAAAGAAGGGAGACACAATAGATAATAGATATAACAATGATGGGATCAGGATAAAAATCAAACATTGGGTTGAGTCCTTGAACAGTGAGCACGACACAAAGATGACCCAAGGAAGCTTTTAACTCATAGATAAAACAACTAGACTTATTTGTCATGTAGGAGACATGATTAGATTCCCCAAGTATAACAGACAAGAGGAGGAGGAGTAAACTTGAAGTAATAGCTGAGCTGAAAGTGAACACTGAGACATGGGCATCGAAAAAAATAGAGAGTGCTATGTTTAAGGATAACAAGCTGCCACTAATAAAAACAAGAGAAAACTTCTTCCTTTCCTTCCCTATTAAATTTTAACGAGTCCAGGATAGTCGACTTGGATCCCTCTTCATTTTTTAACAAGCTTGAAGAGAAGAGAAAATAATGCTTGATAGTGTCACTGATTCGTGGATTTAATGAGTCCGAACTAGTACATGCTCAGCTGGTGTTTTCACATTTAGAGAGTCTAAAAACTCCAAAGAAGACTCTAGGGGGGTACTTTTTCATCCAATTTAGTCTCCTGAGGCCGAAAAAGTATAAAACGTACCACAGAAGAACTCTCTTAACTTATGTAGAAGAAAAGGTGAACCTTTTTCGTACTTAGTCAGGGAGGTCTAAAAAAGGTTAAATTACCACCTACCCAACGCTCCTTCCAGAACATCATGAATAGATTGAGTTTTACGAGTGTGAAAGAAAAGCAAGATCACTCAGAAAGATCCATTTGATTACGAGAAATGGGGCTTACAACAATAAACTCGTTGCTTTGTTCTTAAGTTTTTAACAAGCATGACAAAGACATAAAGTACACTCAAAATATTTTTCATGTTTAGGTCCAGAGCACAAAAAAGAGAAAACTAAGTTCATACCGGGAGTTCCTTTTCCGTAAATTTAGTCCCTCAGGTCCGGAAAAGTGATAAACCTATGCCTGAGAATACTCTTCTCAATTCAAAATAGAAAAGAGAGGGATCCTTTCTTCTATTATTCCGCATGGTTCGAGAAAGAGATAACCTACCACCGATGCGAATGCCCATTCACATATTCTTAACGAGCTTGAATGGACAAGTTAACTCAACAGTCAAGTTTTTTTTGAAGGAGTCAGACCTGGGCCTAAAGAAACTCCATAAGGGAGGGGAGTCCTATAAAGGGATAGCTTGTAAAAAGAGATTCAAAAGGAAGCTCTATTTGGTGTGAAAAATAGCTAAAAGGATACCCCTGTACCAAAAACAACTGCGGCATGAGTATCAAAAGACAACATAGGTTTTAATGGAGGATACTCATGAAAAAAGGGTCCTTTGATACCATAGGTGTGGCTCAATGGTGTGGCTAGGAACCTTTGATACCGTAGAGAAGGCTTCAGATGCTTATAATGAGGCTGGTCAAGGGTTCGAAAGATCATATCTGCCACATTATGGAAATGCTCATCGCATTCAGCTTGCAGGAGAATCACAAGATTTCAATGCACCTGGGAATTCAAATCCAATAACGAAATGTTTGTCGACTACTATGAAGAATCCAAGTCTCTCTTCATTCCCTCTTATCCAGCAAAAGCTAGCTGCAATGATGCTCTCTCACCCCTTGTCACATCAACAACCCACTTTTGGTACTGTTCTCTCCTTGTCTACACAAATCGTTCCTGCATCCACGTTTTAGGAGTTTGAAATAGGAGTACCTCAGGTGGGTGTTATTGTCTGGGATTTGCCATGATCGCATGGTTTAGTAAGAAATAGTCCAATGTTGCTCTCAGCACAAATGAAGCAGAGTATATTGCATCTTTCTCCGCTTGTTGTGAAGCGATATGGCTTCGAAAGCTAATGTCAGGAATATTTGACATGGAGGTGGACACCACAATAATTTTCTATGACAGCTAGAGTTGTATAAAAATGATAGAAAATATGGACTTCCATGAAAAATTGAAGCATATAGAAATATGATATTTTTATATAAGGGATATGGTAAAAAATGGATCCATCAAGCTCCAGTATGTCAGTACCGATGAGCAATTTGTTGATATATTAATGAATCCTCTCTCTCAAATGAAGTTCAAGTATTTCTGCGACAAGCTTGGTGTAGTTCGAAAGGACTTTCCTCGCAAGGAGGAAAAGTGATGGGACTACAAATAATGAACCCTCCTCAAAAAAAGGGGGAGTAGGTTGATAATTCCTAGGAAAGCGGGAGTAATGATGAGATTGGAATCAATGATGGATGACACAGATGATGGAATAACATTGTGTATGCAGTCAATATCTACCTTGTAGATTATACTCTTACTTGGAAGAGTATGCCTAAGCATAAGTGTAGATACCGTAGTATAACACTCAATTGTGAGTGGTCCTAACATGTTTGGTATGGATGGTCTATGATGAGTCCTCATGAACAATAGGACCGACACTGGGTGGGGTCATAATCAAAATTTAGTTGTATATGATTCAACTGATCGATTTCATGGATCATGCTGATGGAGGATTGCATCATCCTTGGACTTATGTCCTAAAGTGATAAGGATTGATCATCCTGTAATTGGATCATGTGAGGATTGCATCATCCTTGGACTTATGTCCTAAAGTGATAGGGATTGATCATCATGTAATTGCATCGTCCTTGGACTCATGTCCTAAAGTGATAGGGATTGATGATCCCATAAATATATCATGTTATAGGTAGTGTGGTGGCAAATGATCAAGTAGATCAAAGTACAATAATGAAGGGTTGAGTAGATCAAAGTGTGGATGCAAAGGATCAAGAAGGATCAAAGTGTTGCCACAAAGTATTGAAAGGATCGAAGTGGTGCTACAAAAGGGTCGAAAGGATCGAAGTGTTGCTGCAAAGGATCGAGAAGATTGAAGTGCTATTGCAAAGGATCGAGAAGATCGAAGTGCTGCTGCAAATGATCAAAAGATCAAAGTGCTGTTGCAAAGGATCAGAAGATTGAAGTACTACTGCAAAGGATTAGAAGATCGAAGTGCTGCTACAAAGGATCGAAAGATTGAAGCGTTGTTGCAAACGGATCAAGTGATCATGTGATACAGAAGATGAAGATTAATTTTTCCAGTTACTTACTGTGAAAAAAATCCTATGACGTATAGATGTATTACCTCGATATACTATATTAACTGTCTCTATGTTCTCCTATAGGCTGTGATGATGTTGTCAGTAGAATATCCTTCTCATTAAGGTGGAGTGCTGAAATATTGTAACTTCAAAGGATATTCTAAATTTATTTTACTGATGTAACCTAAGGGAGATGTTATTATTCCTCCGATGGGGTGTTACTATTGTATTTGGTCATCATAGAGTCATGAGGTAAAGCCTCCACTTGTGTCGGGTCTTTAGTACCCNAGGAGAAGTCGGCCGAAACAATTTATTGGGTCTGACTTGTCTAGTGAAAAATTCAAATTGACACATGTGTATAAATAGAGGAGTTGTGGTTCTTATTTGAACACAGAATCACTCACTTGTGTAGGGCATAGGAGAGAGAGAGAGACAAAACAGAAGGAGGAGAACAACTGTTTTTGGGGTTGTCTTTTATAGATATTATAGAGAGGAAGTTTTTTTGGGGGTTTTCTTCCCCTTGAGGGTTTCCTAGGATAAATGTTGTGTCTATCTTGTGATTGTGCTTCTATCAGTGATTCTTGATATGCTGCTATGATTTTTCTGAATTGAATACTATTGAATCTAGTCTAGCATATGAAAACTTAACAATAATAACATTGTTCCATAAATTGTGATTTCATTGTTGTTTTTAATACTTATTAAAAACATTAAAGATTGAAAGAATTAATAACACTACATGCCATATTCTAAGGGAGTCGTCTAAAAATTTGACGATTTCATCGAATGGTCATATTTTGGCTGAAATTTGACGTTATTTATTTTGCAAAATCAGAATTTTAACTTTAATTTAATGGGGATTTTGATGGTAGAAATGGATTCAACACTCTCATAAACTCATGGGGCACCCAAAATTCCAAAAATTGATAGCTATAACTTGGGTTTTGAAAAATTCTGACCTGATTTTTTTTCAAAATCGTGCTAAAACAATCTAGTGATTAGAAGGGTCAATTAGTATTTTATTTTTTATTTTTGATATTTTTAGTAGTTATGGTCAAAATTATCCATTAATGTTGTTAGTGATTCATCATTAATAGTTAGTTAGTTATAATATATTTAAAAAAATAGTAAATTGGGTCTAAACGGAATAGTTATGGTATTAATTGTTATCCTTTCCACCCACTATATATTACCCTACATGACTTGAGTGTATTATTATAATAGCTTTGAACCCTTGTTGTATTTTAGATAGAAAATGCATTACAAGCAAACTCCAATTTATTTGTTATAATGACTTCGAACCCTTATTCCATATTAAATAATAGACTACCCCTATTCCAAGGTGATTCTAAAGCCATGGTGATTAAAAGGCTCAATTAGTATTTTTTTTTATATTATTGATGTTTATGGTCAAAATTATGCATTAATATTGTTAGTGATTCATCATAATAGTTAGTTAGTTATAATATATTTAAAAAAATAGCTAGTTAGATCTAACAATAATAATTATGGGATTGATTGTTATCCTTCCCACCCATTATCTATTCCCCTACATGACTTGAATATATATTATTTTAATAATTTTAAACCCTTGTTTTATTTCAAACAGAAAATGCATTAAAATCCAACTCCACAATGTATGTATTAATAGTTAGTGGTTGAATACTAATAAAAATAAATAATTTTTATATATTAAAAAAAAAGGACATGTTTAACCCTAAACACCCATTTTGAATTAGGATTTAGTATAAAAAGATGGCAGCTCTATATGGAAATTTTATGTTGAGGATATTTGAAGGGTTTCTCTTTTCAGTTTGATCCTTTCTAATTCTAATCCAGATATCACAGCAGCAGCAGCATTGGTATCATGAGAGAAATGTCTGGACTCGAATGAATGTTCCATGAAGATGAAGAACAGGAACAACAGGAAAATGGGAAGGTGCAATAGCAAGAGCAACCCATTTCGTTGTTTTTGTGTAATAACATAGTCTATGGAGACAATTACCGAGGCTGACTCTTCAATTTTTTGTTGTTTCTGTGTAATAACGTAGTCTATGGAGACAATTATCGGGGCTAACTCTTCAATTTTCTGTTGTTTATGTGTAATAACGTAGTCTATGGAGACAATTACTGGGGCTGACTCTTCAATTTTTCATTGTTGCTGTGTAATAATGTAGTCTTTGGAGACAATTTTGTTTCAAAATTAGTGCAATTTTGTTTATGTATAATAATGTAGGCTTATGCGAAGCTATTAGTTGGTGCTTTATTTTTTTTATTTTTTTTTGTGTTTGATATGTTTCAACTTTTCTTTTCAATTTCGATCAATGGTAGTTGACACACTTTGTTTTGTTTGGTCTAGGTTAATTATTGGTATATAACATGGAATTTATGTATGGTCTTATATATATATATATATATATTATAAAAAATAAAATCATAATATTAAATTAAAAAAGTTTATTCAAACTTATTAAGATATCAATTCATTAGTAAACAATGACATCAAATATGATTTGGTTATATTATTCTTACTTAGCTAAGAACTTGTACTTATGAATTCAATTTGCTTAATCCATTTATCATAAGTGAAATGTAGAATAATAAGAAGGCTAAAATAGAGATCAAATTATAACAAGAATAATAAGAAGGATAACATAGAGCTCAAATTATAACAAGGATAATAAGAAGGCTAAAACAGTTCACTTATCTTGGGATACGTCTCTGGGTTCACTCTCAAATATTGAGACTGCTCTCATTAAGCTAAAAAATGCTAAAAGTACAAAAGAGGCTTACAATGCAAGTTATGAAGACACGCTTCATATCTCATGCTCAAACTCAGAAACAACGACCACCACTAGATTCTTCTTGAAATTTTGAAAATTTTAAAAGTGAACTGTGCTGTACTTGGGCCAATAACCTAAGCTCTCAAGAAAACCTTAGATATGCAACTTAGGCCCAAAAATAGAGGGCATATTTGCATTCATCTTGCAATTATGTCTTTGTTGGCATGCGTTATGGATGTGCATGGTGCGAAAACAACCAAAGTCGAAGAGTAGTGAACAAGGTGAAGAAGTCGACAAGAGTCGGTTTGGTTGTATTTTGGTAGTTTTTGGTCCAAGTTACTTATAAAGTAGTTAGAAGTGGACCATTTTGTAAAGGTCCAAGCCTATATATAGAGTTCAAAATGTAGTAGGAATATATCAAGGAAAAGTCACAGATTGTGATTGAGAGCAAGATTTTTGTGCAAACCATATCTGCAGTGATCTGTTTAACATCTTTTGTATCTCACTTGTGAATCTGTGGATGTATTTTGGAAACCTATTTTGATCTACGAAAGTAATATGACATGTGCGAAGGAGTTGGAAACTTTGTGTCTTATGTTTTGTTACTTTTATGCTCTTAATGATGCAATCTGAATGAGAAAATGTTGCAGTATGGTTTATGTTTATGATTGATGAGATGCCTTGTCATAATGAATGGTTCCATGCTTGTCGATCTATTTATGAATGAATATAATGATGCAATATAATTTGAATGGTTGATGTTGTGATTGAATATGAATGAATGATGTTAAAATGCTCTCCTCGATCTCTAACTAACATTGCGACAGAGAGAAAATAAGTGTGAAAATACTCCTCCTTATTGTAGAAACTTGGTTCATGTAGCCCTCCCTCAAGCATCATGGGTGAGAGTGCATTCACTTGGAAGGTGTTGCTAGATAGGGTAAAACTTATCTGGGACGGTGTTTAAGGAGTCACATCAAAGAGGGGTGTCGGTAGAGTGTGAACCCCTGTCAACCAACTTGTGTCAACAAATGGTTTCGTTGCCAGGACATTAGTGCGAAGGAGTTGAGGATATGTTGTGGCACCCAATGAAGCTGAAGATCAAGGACTATTTTGATTAGAAGGCTTGAGAATTTGCAACAAAATAAAATATGAGTTCCGTACTAACGAAATAAGAGTGGCTAGGAAGGCATATCTATTTTGATATCCATGAATATTTATTCGATGAGCTCTCGGTCATCTTATAAGAGTGGTTGGCACAACTGAACTTTCATAAAACACATTTTCAAGAAGGTGAACCTACTTGTTGGACCCCTGAGCTGATCCAACAACTAAAGGAGGTAGAGAACAAGGCATCAAGGGTTATCGAAGTGTGGCTCGACAATGTTTTGGAAGGATATATTACTGAGTTTGCGGTCAACGCAGTCAAATCCTATAGTGACATGGAAAGGGAATTTTCCAAAGGAAAAAGATGTAGGCTTCTATTGTATTTGCAATGGTGGATTAAGATGCTTATCTATGAAAAAGGTATCTTAAAAATGAACTCTGATGAGTAGAGCTTTGCTCTGCGGAGGTTATGGGTAATGCGACGATGAGGGTTGGAAAGAATGATATGGGATATATGGATGGGAGTTTAGACAAAACTATGAGGGAAGTCGAGGAAGAGTTTGGTCTTTTGTGAAGTAGGTTAAGGTTCTGACAAGAGAAGGGGTAGAGGACTAAGGAGAGTCCTGGTGCGACTGGAACAAGAAACTATGAGAGAATATCACCAGGGACTAAGAGACCCTATAGAAATGAAGGAGACTACTAGCTTACGCCTGAGTCCGAGGAAGGACCAACTCAAACAAACAACGTACCTACACCTCTGTGTACTGTGCCACATTTAGGAAGGAACACTAGATCCTCACAAGACTGTTCGGTGTGCCATCACCATAATAGTGGTAGCGAATGAGAGAACACAAAAAGAAGGCCCAAAATGGCAAGTGACGATGTGAAATTACCTTTGTTATATGGGAACAGGACCGAGGATCTCGAGCAATATTGGTTCTATTGCGAAGAATTATGGATTATGAAGAAAGTCTGAGACAAAGACATTAAGAAGGGTCAACTGTTGACAACTTTTTGAGGTCACACATTAGATTGGTTTATGAAGTCCCTACAAGTTCTGAAAGGGAATTAGTAGAATACTCTTGCAGATATTAGAACCAGATTGATTGAAGAATTCAAGAAACCTAAATATGAGTTACAGTACGTTACAGAATTGAAGGAAATCGAGAAATAGCCAAATGAGTCTATCTGGGATTTTGGTCAGCGATTCAAGACTTTGATGGAGAAATTTAGTTTCAAAATTAGCAATATACAACACAAAGAATTGTTCATCGCCCCATTAGTACCACATATTCAAATGCCATTATTGTAGCAGAATATTGCGACACAAAGCGAGGCTTTGGAGATCACAATGAATCTAGAAGCTCCACAACTTGGTGAAGTAGGAGTTGGAATGAATTAGATCCAATCATAGTTGGTGAACCTAATAATTCTATTACAAGATATCAAGAAGGGAAAATAAATTTGCGAAGAAGTATGGTGTACCCGATGTCACATAAAAGGACATCACAAAGATCAATGCTCAGACTTCAGTGATTATTTACTGTCGGGTGCTCCAAATCCATTAAGCCACAGTGGGATGTCATGGTGTCGTATCTGTCAAATTCACTAGAAATGACACAAGGAGTGTGTATATCTCCAAAAGGTAGTATCGAAACCTACAAACTTGTTCTGTAATTGTTGTCGCTCTGTTGGCCATGAAGAAAAGGATTATAGAGTATATGATATGCTCCAATAAAGGACAAAGGATATGTACTATATGAAGGGAGGAGATAACCAATTGACGGAAAGTCTGTAACCACAGCAGCTGCCCCGATTTGCATAATTGTAATCGTAATTTTCTCTGCCACAACATCAATATAACCATATGCAGTATAATCCACCATATCTGCAATATACTTAGCTGCAGTATGTTCAACTGCAACCAAGGAAACTGGAGTAGAAACAGTTTAACCAACTGTAGTACTAGCCACAAGGAGGATTCCGTGGAGGGTTCCGAGGATAAGGAAATGGAGGTTTCGATCGAGGAGGAGGATGACGTCATGGACCTGTACAATGCTATAATTGTGGAGTATTAGGGCATTATCAAAGATATTTCCAAAATCTTTAGTCACAATGTACCTATTGTATGACCGCAGATCATATTGTCGAAGATTGTCCACAGCTGATTGCAAAATGGCAAGTGTAGAATGTTCCACCACCGCGGAACCAAAATCAAAATGTGAACCAGAACATGAACCTAGCACTAAATGAACCCTAGAATTAGAACCAAGGACCAACCATAGGAAAAAAATTGGTTGAATCTATAACACAACCTGTAGATGTTGTGGTTGTAACACAAGGAGGTGAGACAACAGGAGATGATGGTCCAATCACGCAGATTAGATGAGCGAATCAAAAGAAGATACAATTCAATGTCAACGTTGATAAAGAAACATTTTTTTAGGCATGAGATATCATCAAAGGATATATGGGTAAGTTTCATATCTATGAAATGCCACCTAATTTTGATTCAACACTTGTAGCAGGACCTTCTTGAAGAGCTGGAACTTTACAAAATTACTTTGAAAGTTGTCTATCGCTAGAAAAATATATTGATGCGCTAGTCGATATCGCAAGTCTGTTATATCGACTAGAGAAAGGCCGATAGGACCAAGCAGTTAAATCCTTACACAAGAAGAATATTGGAAGGGAGATGCGAATGAATGTCCAAATCAGTGATTACGGTGTGGATTCTGTCATTCTAGAACTAGGCTCAGATATCAACATTTTAACAAAGTAGACATGAGAGAAAATGGGGAAACCATAGTTGGTTTGGTCCCCCATACAACTATGACTTGAAAATAAGTCTAGGGTGTCACGAATTGAGCAAGTACCATGCTTACTAGTGGAAGTGGAAGGGATGAATACATATGTGTATTTTGATGTTATCGGAATCATCGACAAAGGAAGCTGATATCCCGCACTACTGGGAATTGGTTGGGTTAATGACAATCTAGTGGTGATCAACTTCAAGAAGCGAGTGATGACCTTTGGGAACTCCGACATAAGATTCATAGCCCCAAAAGAACTGAGCAAAGGAAGAAGACATGCTGAACCAGTTAAGGAGGAATTCATAGGAGGATGGCACCGTGCATATAATATTTATGAAGACTACATTCATCCCACTGTAGACGAGGAGTTGGGATGGAAAATTTCTATCTCTAGATTATCAAATTCTGACGATGCAATGAAGAATTAGCAAAATTGGCTACATGAAGTATACATCCGTAAGTGTGGACGGGTCGCTCAGTCACTATGTTGGGTTGCAACAGAGATTATTGAGCTACCAACATATGAAGGATTACCCAGCTTGGTTGAGTTCATCACTGAATTCAAAGAAAAGGTATCATCACCTCAACGGTTGTTGGAATTTGAGCTAGTGTTTAAGGCCACTCTAGCACGTTGGTGGGTTACACATAAGAAATTGATCGATGGATGGCCATTGTGTCACATGCTGATGGAATTTTGTTTTGGTGAAATAGAGCACTATCAAGTCATGAAGTATGATGGGTGGAATAATCCCAACAATCATTTAGTTGCATGTTATACCACATGGGTATCAGGACCAAAGGATGTGTGGGTACATGATTTTGTAAATACGCTAGATGAAATTTCACGATAGTGGTATGTATCAGCAAATCTCCAAAGGGAGATCACAGCATGGGAATACTTGAAGGTTGGTTTCATCCATATTTTCAACTTTGTGGATGATGACCCAATGATTCATAATACACTTCAGCACATCTGGGATTTGTCTTGGAAGTAGTCCCAGTTGCATTTTTGGTGAAATTGCATGAGATACCAATAGTACGGTCGATGATGGAGTGTTACATGTAACAGGAAAACCTAATGAGGGGGATGATCCAAGAAATATCAATATCCAATAATCGAAAGGAATTCGAGATATCGTAGCACCGAATATACCAAGAGACAAAGTTCACCAACCGCTAAAGATTCAGAAGGTCAACATTGGGACAGAGGATGAACCAAAGTTCACCAATATTGGAGATTAATGGGATAAAGAGACTATGGTGAAGACCACTGATTTGTTACATGAGTTCCAGGACTTGTTTCTGAGTAAATTCTATGAGATGAAGGGTATTCAAGGGGACTTGGGAGATGTTACCACCTAAGTTTTACTTAGTGTTTTTTAATCAAGTGAGCATGGTGAACCAGACAAAGATGATTTGTTTGGACTTCATAAGACCTTCCGAATTGCTTTAGAGAAGTGCTTGTTGTACTATATCACATGTTCATACCCTGTGGGGGAGTTGTAATAAAATGTTCTAGCATGATAGTGTCTGTAAAATACTCGGTCTCTTAGAATTTATTTTTCAATCCGATCAGCCCAGGGTGTTTTTTCCCTTAGTTATTATTGATTGTTGAATAAACGACTGATAATTTCTAAGCTTTTCACTCAATACCTCCAAAGTTGGGGTGGTCGGCTTGGCATTTAGGCCCATTGATGTTATTAGAGTCTATGTGTCAATGTGTAAACATGCTAGGCATCATGGTTGAGTCATATGAACATGTCTAAGTCCCCCTAGGTTTTTAATTTTTTTAATTTTTAATTTTTTTTAATTTTAATTTTTCCACAAAACTTAGGCTATTTTTTAATAGTCTAATTGGAAAAATTGGTTTTGTGATAAAAGTGGGATCAAAAATCAGTTTCAGTCATGGGGGTGCTCATTTTCAAGATCAGAGCACCATGTAAACCCATAGACCCACTTTTTCTAAGTTTTGAGTGATTCGTCCATCACTTAGGTCAAAAATCCCTAAAAATCAAATATTGATTATTTAATTGATAAATTAATTAAATAATGGAGAAAACCCCAAATCCTAAATCATTGGGATTTACTCCGATTTGACTGAAATTACTCTCACCGGCTTGGGATTGACTAGATCTAACAATTCCCTGACTGAAGGAGGTGATTTGGGATGAGCTAAGAGTGCATTACTGCATGCAATCTTGGGAATTGCACCCTCCCTCTCTCCTCCACACTTGTGGGCCTCTTTGTTTGAGTTTTGGTGGATGCTTCAATCAGCAGGTTGAGGTGTCAAATAGATAAGCTCTCCAATTGACTGTTGCACTCAGTGAGACTCATATCAGGATTAGTTAGACTTAGATCAAGCTCAGATTCACTCCACATGTAGCTGCAGTCTCTCTCTCCTTGGGAATTGTGCCCCCTAGGCTAGATCTCCTGTTTTTGCTATAAATAAAGCACAGGTTAGCTCTTCCAAGATAGTTAGAAGTGGGATTGAGGTGCTGTTGCTATTGTACTATTGTTGTTATTCATTTGAAATAAATAGAAGCTTTGGAGGCAAGACGGTGTCATGTTATTGTGTGTGGATGAGCATTGCCATGTTTTACTAAGGTAACCTATATCTATGTTCATAATTTGCTGATTGTTTGTAGATCCATTGCTAAATATTGATAATAAGTTTATTATGATCTTGATAGGAAAGGTGTTTTTTAATAAGTTTATTGGCCATCTCTTTCCTTTTGATGCATGTTTAGAGATCTAGATTCAACATGTTTTATAAGTTTATATGCATGCTATTCTGAAATCTCTGTTTATGTATTAACCGGATCTCACAAGCATTTTGGCAAGTATTTGGATTCAGTTACAGGTTACTAGCTTGGATAGGGTGCTGATATATCTTACTTCCTCACTTTCTCCTAAACTTTCTCAAATTCATAGTCCCTTGACATTCCACTGGAAAGCTCCACAGTTGATCTTCAAGACTTCCAACACTCTTTCTCTCTCTTCCTCCTTATAAAAATCCAAATCTTACCTGGTTACTTTGGTTACAAGCTTTGTTATCATTTAGATCTGTCATATTAAAGTAAAAATTCCATATATCTATTATTTCAAAGCTCATAATCTAGATCTCATTTCTAAAAGGTCTCATTAAGCATTCTAGATCTATTTCAGGGAAATCGTCCATTTTGAATGGCAATTTAAAGAAAATCCATAGGTCGCATGTGTTATATATGTTTCTATTTTAAAAATATTAAATCCAGAAATAAGTGCATATTTCATTGGATTCTCAAACAGCAAGCCAAGATCCCAAGTAAATCTTTCTTTCCTTGGTTCCTTTTTCACTGTTTTAGCTAGTTTTAACTCAGTTTTGTTCGGTTTAATGTAGGCCGACCCAAAGGTACTTTCAAATTGATTTTGGGAATATTTCATTATAAAATTCCTGATTTATTTTAGCAGTCATAACATAAATAAGAGAAGATAATTTTCGAAAGTGGCTTTGGGATCGTTCAAATCCCCCTAGGGGGCTCCCCTTTGACTGCAAATTTTAAATTTTGGGAAAGTTGTAAGATATTGGTTTCATCCTATATAAGAACCAATAGGATTCATATAATTTTACTGATATTGCAACATCACATAATAAAAATTTTCTCTGAATAGGCTCTTTCGATCCCATTCCCCATCCTCCTTGGGGGGATTCACACGTTTTTTGTCGTTTTTCGCATTGTCTTACTTATTTTATCTTTATATTAATTTCATCCATACATAATAACATTATTTCATTACTTTATCATATGTTCCATTTTACGTTATCAAAGTAACTTGAATACTTACCCCACGACTTCCCGATTGACCCACAAGGGGAAAGAGATGCATGGTAGGGATAATTAGAAAACTTGTGATTTGTTTCTATTTTCTGATTATATTTAATTTATGTAAGTAATTGTTATAAAATAAACCCCCTTCTTGATTCCCCAATTGAGGTCCACTTGGACCGAAAGAGGTTCCTAGAGGGTTTTTCTTTCTAAGAAAACACATCCTTTAAAACTCACTAAAATTGATAAGAAATCGGTGTGTATGATCTGTACCTGGCTGCATTTAGTATGATCAGTCAAGATGCATCAAAAGCAACATGAGTGACTATTTTAATTAGTCTTCACCTTCCCCAATCAACCACCATCAAGCGAAAATCCAACGCCTTGATCAAACCGTAAGCGATGGCAAAATACCCAAGGGAAGCGGGAACTCCTAAAAAGTGAACTCGAGGTGCTGATATCTATTACACCTTTGGGTGCATTATGAACAATAGTCTCAAAGAATCCATTCAGCCCACATATTCCTTGTGGATATCTGTGAAGGTTTAGTTTTGGACATACTCCAAGTACTCTCGGGTATATCTAAAGCCCCCCCCTTTCCTAATTTTAATCAACTCATATTTCACATTAACTTAAAACGTACCAAGAGGAAATCACAAAACATTCACTCCAAGCACATGCAAGTACATTGATTATTTTATGACTCCATTTTAAGGAACTAGCTATTTTTTCTCTCTCTCTCTCTCTCTATATATATGTTATGTCTCAGCATTGTGCTTTCGTGTACCCATTTTTTATCTTGTCATCTATGGTTGTTTATGGTTAAATTTTAAACTCCTAAGTAACTCATTCAGTTTAACAACACCATAGTAAATAATTGTTCCTTAGTAACTTAATAGGGTCTACCCCCCTTGGCTTCGTTAAGAGTTGATCTTAAACGGAGGAGTCAAGAACAAGGTGATAGCCTTGACTCGAGACTTGCCCCTAAGGAAACACCGAGTGGCTTGAAGAATTCTGCCACATTCCCCCCTAGTGTGTGTAAGGCGGCAACAAGAGAAATGAAAATACCACCCAATCTAGATGCAAAGCTAGTGAAGCAGCGTCCATATCAATTAAATCCGTGATACAAGGAGCGAGTGAAGGTTGAACTTGACAAAACATTGGAGCCTGGAATCAATGAACCATTCAAAGAGTCATAATGGGTTAGTCCAATGGTCATTCAAGATAAGAAGACATGTGAAGTTTGGATTTGTCTTGATATCTGGAAGTTAAATG
This sequence comes from Pseudotsuga menziesii, assembly GCA_001517045.1. Taxonomy (NCBI): domain Eukaryota; kingdom Viridiplantae; phylum Streptophyta; class Pinopsida; order Pinales; family Pinaceae; genus Pseudotsuga; species Pseudotsuga menziesii. The sequence continues at coordinate 90,397 of LPNX010433768.1, forward strand.
ACGCATGTCTCCATGATTTGTTCCTGATTCCATTTACAGACGAAGTGCTGGAATGTTTTGGTGGTCAAGAAGTCTATATTTCATTCATGGATGGTTTGTTAGGCTATCATCAGATCATGATTGTGAAAGAATATTGACATAATACAACCTTCGTGATGGAATGGGGATACTTTCACTACACTATGATTCCATTTGATCTCAAGAACGGACCTGTAATATTCTCAAGAATTGTATTTGTTGCATTTAAGGAATTCATTCAGAACTTTTTGGCATTATACATTGATGATTTGATTGTCTATGGACTGGTGAAAGACCACATTGAAAACCTACAACTGATGTTGGAGAGATATCGACAACACCATATCACACTGAATTTGCGGAAGTGTATATTTTGTGTGCAACATTTGGAATTTTATTGGGGCACATTTTTTGTAAGGAAGGGTTGTTGGTAGATCCATCCTAGATTGCAGTAATTGTTAATCTGCCCCCACCAACAAATGTGGAACAACTCTGAGTGACATTGGGACATATGGGATATTATCGGAAACTCATACAAGGTTATGCAACAATCACAACCCCTATGGAGAAGTTGTCGAATAAAGATGTGCAATTTGAATGGAGTCACGAGTGTCAAGGGGTTCTCGACACTCTCAAGAAGAAGATGGTAACAACGTCCATATTGGTCTTTCTGGACAGGCCAAAGGAATTTCATGTTCATGTCGATGCATCATCAGTTTCATTTGGCATGGTATTTATGCAACCTAGTGAGGGAGATATCGACCATCCAATTTCTTTCATGAGACAGAAATTGTCATCTGTAGAATGAAATTACACCACGACAGAACGTGAAGGCTTGGTGATGGTATATGCACTGCAAAAGTTTTGTCATTATCTGTAGGAGGACACTCTAATATTTTCACTGACCATTCCTCATTGAAATAATTGGTTAATAAGCCTATGTTGGGGGGAATATATGTTGTTGGATACTACTATTCCAAGAGCTTGATTTCAAAGTCATTGTGAAGCTAGGTCTCTTAAAGCCAAAAGAAGAACCTGAAGCTTCCTAGGTCATAGAAATAGTGGCAAAAGAAAGAGCTTCAAAAGAATATAAAGAGAATAGTAGATCCATGTCAAGATATTAAGACCATATTGGGCACAAGAAATCATCGAAGATGAAGAAAAATATGACGATAATTCCAAAGAAAGCAAGAAGCCTCGGACACATGCCAGTTATGTGACACTATTGAGTGACATCATCGATGCAGTGCATTCCAACAATGAAGAATTAGGAAAGAATAAAGGGAAGGAGATTGCGATCAAGAGTACCAGTTGATCAAGAGGAATGATGTCTAGGATGTACTGTCGAGACCTGAAGGGATGTACATAGTGTATTCCATATGGATCTACAAGATCTAGCATGCGGTATATGGAAGCATCATGGGATACAAGGAAAGATTCGTAGCACGAGGATTCTCACAGAAAGAAGGCATAAAGTACGAGGAGAAATTTGCACTAGTGATGACGTACACTTCCATTAGATCCATATGTGTAAGGAGATACACCAGACGGTATCAAGACAACATTATTGAATGGTGTAATGGAGGAGGAAGTGTATGTAGAGAAGCCACTCAGAGTCGAGACACATGAAAGGAAGACTCATGTGTGAAAATTAAACAAGGCCTTGTATGAGATCAGAATGCACCCATGGGATAGTACATTCAGTTACATGAGGATCTTGAATCTCACCTAGAGTGATGAAGATATTAACCTTTGCTACAAGGTTGAAGATGTAATCCTATAGAGGACAACAAGCTCACAGATGGGTGCAAGAGGAAATTTTGAACAAAGTTCAAGAAAGAGGATCTTGGTATCTAGTGACCTTAGATGGATACATAGAATATAAGTAGCAAAGGAAGCTACTTGTCACTCAAGTATAGAATGTTTCAATACATAAAGTACAAAAGGCAGAGGGAGAATGATTCTCCACTTCAGAGGGAGTGACTGAAGAAGATCCTTGGGTTCGACATGGTATGACAAGATGAGAAACTTATTGATGGACCTAGGTTTTATTGAGAGTAAAGAGGATTCCAGCCTTTGCTTCAAGGGTGAAGGTGGAATATCAGTGATGCTCTTGATATATGTTGATGACATGTTCTTGATAGGGAAAGATGAACTCATTAAATATGTAAGAAGGAGACTTTCTATAGAGTTCGAGATGAAAAACCTAGGGATGATGCAATAATTCTTAGGCATGGAGGTGTGGAAGAATGCAGATGGGATTTTCCTTGGTTAAGGAAAGTATGCAGTGGAGATTCTAAATGAATTTAGAATACTTGACCGCAAGGAAATAGCCACACATATGGAATCAAAAGTGAAGCTAATGTTTGATGCTTCATTAAATTTGATTGATTCCATGATGTGTCATTAGATGTTTGGATCTTTGATGTGCCTGACGAATACGAGTGTTGGAGCAGGGCCCTACAACTACAGGAAAATCTGTTATTTTTTGTAGAAGATGGAACATTTTTGGAGGAAAGACAGTTTTGGCGATGTCGATAAGCTAGAGATATAAGAGATGCAACGCGATAAAGGTACGACACTGTAGTGCATTTCCCACCGGGAATCACGGTGGTCGCAACAAGGAAGTCAAAGGAAATAGTACTTGAAGTGGTCGAGAAGAGATCTCAAACAATTCATTTAAGGCATCGATGACGATAGGAGGGCTCAACTACCCTCATAAATGGAGAAGGAGCAATGGGTCGAGGTATTAAAGACAAAGGACAGAAGGGGAGCGACCGAGGAAGCAGCACCCATACCCGCGATCAGCGCCGAAAATAGCGAAAGACTGCAAGAAGTTGTGGTGTGACCAGTAAGCAGCGGTTCAAAGTACATATAGGCTGACTATCACAGTTAGGGTTTTGGGTTACTGTTGGGATAGGCCCACAATTTTGTATCATGGTGAGACCTTTGGGCCACCTATTTAAGCATGTATTTTGTATTGTGAAGGGTTGGTTGGTTGGGTTGTTACTAGTTGTCATCAATATTGTAAGACATTGAGGAAGATTCAAGCTCTAGTTCTGTTGTTAAGTCTGTAGTTATCTTATTGTAACCAGTGGCCGGCTCCTTGAGCATGAATGTAATAATATGCAGGGATTGAGAGAGAGAGAAAGGGTATACTATAAGAAGAAGGCATTATACGAAGAGAAGAGATCTAAGAGAAGGGCTCCTAGCTGTGAGTGTGGAGTTTCCCAGAAGATCTCAAGCTGCATCAGAGGTTGCAGCAGAACTGTGTTTACTATCTCAAGATATAATACAAACACAGTTCCCATGGACGTAGCTTCTCCCCTGGAAGTGAACCACGTAACATCCATGTGTTGTGTGACTATTTCATGTGATTGTGGTCTACTTATTTTCTATCTGTTATCTGTTACATGAACTTTGCTTATCAGTTAATGAATGTATGTATGCTATCCTTCAGTCCATAGTAACATAGAAGGTTAAATGTGAGTTGAATGTGTTGAGTATTCTGTATATGAGTTTATCAGTGCTTGATTCATGACAACTAACAGCTATAGTGTTAAGTGACTTCTGTATATTTAGTTTAGCGAGTTGAGCATAACTGACGTTAAGCGTGTTAAACCATAGAAGATTAAGTGAAGTTGTTTAACACCCTATGGAGGGTCAACTGAGCTACTATACCCAAGGAGGAAGTCTCTAGACCTTGAGAGTTGATGAGCATATTGATCCTTACTGTAGGAACTATCAAAGCATGGGAAGGTGATATCGCACTATCGAGGGAGCTGCGGTGTGAGATATCGCAAGTTAAGAGTTGAGCAGAAGAGAAAGTTTGTGCATCGTCCTAGAAGCTGCGATGTGATAAGAGTCAGTCCCATAGCGGAATCAGCTAGGAAGAGAGAAATAACCCTTGCTAAGAGATTTAGCTGGTTAATTAGAGTCATGTGGACCTAGGATGCTACAGAACCTGGTTGAGGAAGCCTGATTCTTCAGCCACCCCATATAGGATCACTTCGGGTGAGACTTTAGGCCGTTTTGCAGTCTGTTGCCAAAAGGGTTAGTGAGCTAGGGGTTTTGTTGGTACAATAAAGTAAACCTGGGTCTACCGAGAGAGAACAGAGACCAACAAATGGTTCTGATGCCGGTTTTGAACAAATTGAAGAGTTGATGTTCTGTTGGCATCCTACTAAAGAAGAACTTAACCAGTGGGTTGAGTCTATGGAAAGAGAATTTGTTGAGAAAGAAAACAAGAGTCCTAGGCTGATTACAGAGGACTGGTTACAGAAACATATCTTCACAGACCTGCATGCGATATTTTTTGTGACCTATGCAAATGAGTTGTACGATTGGTTGTCAAAGTTGAATGATAAGCATATATTCAAGAAGAAAAGGAACATTGTCTGGACACCGGAGCTGATTCACACCGTGAAGAGCGTAGATAATCCTATTTCATGGGAAGTATAATTCTGGCTTGCGATTTTGCTGGAAGGTTTCATTACGGAGTTTGTAGTTGATCAAAGAAAGAGTTTCAGCGAAGCAGAGAGGTACTTCTTCAAGGGATATCGCGGTAAGTACTTGAACTCTTTAAATTTGTCCCTTAAGATGTTATTGTATGAAAAAGGAGTACTGGATATATTCTCAGATGAATAAGTTAAGTAAGTGTAATGTCACAAGAGTTTGAGAGTGATTCTGAAGAAATTGGATGTACACGTAGCGGTAAGAGATATAAAGTAGATTTCAGATCTTCCTTCTTTGAAGACAATTCAGACAGTACTAGAAGACAGAGTCAAAGTAATAGAGAAAGAACAGCAGGGGGTATCCCTTACCACCCTTATACCCCATAGAAACCAACCGGGACTCAAAATAATCCCGTAGGAACTCTATCTAGTAGTTCACACACAGTACATACTACCTTTATACCACCTACATTTACACCGCCAAGTGGTAGTAATACAGCAAATCAAAATCCACCTCATAGAAACAGAATGGGGATGACATGAAATTACCTACCTTTAGGGGTATAGGGGCAGAAGACCCAGAATAGCATTGGTTCCTATGTGAAGCTATATGGACCATTAAACAGATCTAGGATGACAATACTAAGCTTGTCCAGTTGGCCACTACACTTAGAGAAAGAGATTTAACATGGTATATGAAGTATACAGCAGCGCAGAATAGAACACTCGCAGAGGTCAGGACCACAATGATTAAGGAATTTAAGAAACCCAAGTCTGAGTCACAATGTATCACAGAACTTAAAGACATTAAACAGTTACCCACAGAATCAGTATGGGATTTCGATCAGAAATTTAAATCTCTTATAGACCAAGTTAGTTTTGATTTTGCACCAGAGAAGCATAAGGAATGGTTCATTGCAGCACTGCTCCCTCATATCAGACTTCCACTAATGCAACAGAAACTCCATACGCAGGATGAAGCATTGGAGATGGAAATGAAACTAGAGGCTTCACCTTTAGCTGAGACTAGTGCAGGTATGACAAACTTATAGACTCAGTTATCCAATCTCACATTATAGCTACATGAGATTAAGAAAGGAAAAGAGGTTGAATAAGAATTATGGTGTACAAAGTGTAAAGGACATGGCCATACCAAAGATAACTGTCCAGTATTTGTTGAGTATATAGCAAGTGGGGCTCCTAACCCCTTAGT
>LPNX010433768.1:96904-114385 GCA_001517045.1 Pseudotsuga menziesii
TAGGAATGAATGATAAAAATGTTAACGAACTCAACCAATCATAGGAATTACAGTATAAACACATGTACATTCATAATAGGATTGAAAGATAAATTTACAGTGTAAACATAAAAATCTGATTCAATCTAGTTTCTATAAATCAAATAAAAACTACCACTCATATATCCTAGATATCCTATCCTAATCAGGAGCAATGACAATATTAACCCTAGAATCAATTTGCAAATAATGAAACTATGCAGTCAATCCTGAAAACTTCAGAATAAATTCTGAAAAAGAACAAGACAATACACACAACTAGTATATCACATATATTATAATGATAACATCAGATTTACTACATGACATGAATTTGCAAGTTAAACCAGCATAGATCGACAATTTAACATGATGCATTTGCACATTTATTTAAAGAAAAGTAACAAAACATAAAGACTGCGAAAATAAATAACAAGATCATACGATACCACAAATACATCTTCATAGTAAAAATACTGCAAATATACTTATAAATATCTTCAGTATAATGATGTTGTAACCAGTAACAAGAAATTGTCTTAGCTACAGAGAAATGATAAAGTGATCCTGCCCCAGTTCCTTTCATTCACCATCGACCCCTATTATAGTAAAACCCTTCTCCTTAAATACATCCAATCTCATATAGAGATAGATCTATAAAATAGGAAATTATACCATCATAATCTTAACCAATTTCATCCAAAATAGAAAAATGACAAATGAAATTGTCATTTTCTATATACGTTACAATATCCCGAAATTGAAAAGATTCGACCTATAGTGCTAAATCACAAAATGATGAAAACACTAGTAAATTAGTGACACCTGGGAGTCAGTGTATCCACAATTGGAAACAGTTTCAACTGATTCGTTCATAAGTCTTCGGAAATGATTCCGAGAGAGGGATCATCAAACTCCAAGAAAGGCGCATCTGGAAAACCAACCAAATCATTTGCAACATCACACAGTGAAAATTAGCACAAACACGAGGGTAAATAAACTAAATTACATAATCCACGAATTAACTCAAAACAATACCTGGAAAACAAAAATAAATTCATATCATTTGCTGCTTCTACTTACATACGTCAAACCTGAAATACTTTCTAGACATATGTACAAAAAGTGAGTATCCCAAAAATGCTATGATCTAATAGGGGTATTGAAAACCTGTATATTCACACCAGCCGCTAGATTTTGAGAACATGGAGCCTGTGAGTGACCTTTAAGCTGCATCAAAGTGACCTGAGCGTTCAGCTCACGAATGTTTTCCTTATTTTTATGATTCTCATATTGAAGTTTCAGAATTCTCCAGATCAACTTGTTCTTGTGTCTTTTCAGACGCAAGATGCACTTATTAGCTGAATCGGATTTCTCCTGCAACCTCATATTCTCAACTTTCACAGAATCACTACATGCCACCATCTCCGTTATTTCTACCTCCATTCGACGTATCTTATCCAGCAAACAATTGACGAATAATGGGTGAACTGCTTCACTAATTCGATGTGAACCAGGTAGATTCCCTTCAGGAAGTTTGTCCTTGGTTTGAGGATTTGGAACAAAGTCCACTTGGGGACCTTTATCAGAAATATGAGGGTCATGTTCTACAGGGTGAATCACAGGCTCGGGATCTATATTAGGGCCATCATGCGGGACAGGTCTATTCTCCTCATCATCCAATACAACGGTTTCTATGCCTTTATCAGTCTTCACAGAGGACTTAACAGCATTGGCTTTGGCCATCATACTCCTAGTAAATCTGCTCGTAACCTTAACATTTGGCTTCTTGCTCATCTATCTGCAGGGTTTATCATTACGGTTCGGTGTTACCAGGGAAAGATTTACAGACTTCCTCCTTCGCTTAGAACACATGGGAGAGCCAGGACTTTGCACAGGAGAGGGAACGCAATCCTCGTGGACGCTAGGGTTTACATGATCATTGGCATTTGGTAGAGGATTATGCGCAGGTGGAGTTGGGACTTCGCAAGTCTGCTGATGCCTTGAACACTCCTCTGCGCAATCGAATTGGCAATGGAAAAATGCCATAAAACCATTCTGCTCAAGAAAATGGTCCCAGGTCTGATTTCGTTTGGAAATCTCCCTCTCCACTAACATTCTAACTATACCATGGTGAAAAAGACTCCGACCAATATTCTTAGGCCCTTTCTTGATGGCCACGGACATCTTAGTCATGCTTTGAACTAAATAATGAGGTAAATTGAGACACTGACCAAGAAACACAGACATTAACTTGAGATGATAAACATACGCAGAAGAAAGACGGCCCTCGCAGGTAACATACCTATGAATAACATCCAACATAGGTCTCCATTCCTTTTTGAAATACTTGTGCAACACACCAGCCCTGAAAGACACTTCCTGGTAGGGGTTTTTTAACATTTGCCTCCATTCAGTAGATTTCATCTGTTTGGATTTAAACCATCGTTCACCTGCTAACGGTAGGTCTGTAGCCAAGGTGACTGAGCGTTCATCTACTCTGAACTGAAGGTCGGCCACCTTAGCTCTAGTATCAACCAGTGAGAGGTCAAAAAACCTGGTGACTTCAGGGTTAGAGTCTGTGAATTTGTGGAAAAAGGGAAGCCACTCGACTGCTTCTACTTTGGCTAGGAGCTTCGGGTTCTCATCAAGAATATTCATACTATTAGGTTTGACCCTAACAACTGGAGCCATGGCTACAAGCGCGAACTCACACAGTTGTACATAGAGGAGATACACCGGATCGTAATAACACAGAACGTTGGAGAGAGACCATTCGGGGTGCAAGCCGAGCAAAAACCATAAACAATGAAACCCGATTCCTTCATAAGGGAAATACGACATGGGTAAAATCAGACAAGAACCTTGTAAAATTGGCATGAGCGAACATGAATGATTACATAGAGAGGTGATCACAATAATGGAAAGAGAGGACAAAGACTCCAGAACAACCTCACTTAGCCATGATTTATTCGGCTTGATCGACATAAAAACACAAATTGGATAGGGTACAGGTGTTCAATGAGCAGGAAGACACGACGCTAAGCTTGTACTGCAATTAAATGTCATTCAAAGAGTTCTATACGAGTATAATGATGACATATCAGTCTTCAATCAAGTGTATCGGCTTAGGGAACGACGATGCAAATTAAACCAGGCATAAACAATGAACCTTGGGCGTTAAAACATCGACCTTGCTATATAATGATTTCAACCTTCAAAAATGGTGAACATACTACGTGAAACACATGACATAACCCATTATATCAACCCCAACCCTTACATGCAAAAATATAAGTGACTTATGAAGCATATTACGAAGATCGAGATCAAATACTTATGGTTGGATTATGCATAATTCAAAGATTGGAGGACAAACCTTGGAGATAAAAATTTACATGGACTTTGGATAAGGTGCCAAAACGTGCAATAGTCAACTTTCCAATTTTTACAACCTTATTAAATTTGCAGTTAAAACCCAAATAAAAATATTAAGTGATAAATGTCTGAATAAGGCTTATGATCAGGTTATAGGGAAAGGTGTATAAACCAAAACGCTTACCCCCTAATTTGAGACGCAAACCCATTCAAAACAATGGTTTTTATCTAGTAATTTTTTCAACTAACCATAGTTCGCAAGGTTATAAAAACAATGGAATTTCACCATTTCAGTAGCTCCTGATTCTGTAAATTGAAATGAGAAATTCAAATATTTCATCAAGCAAAATTTTATTTTGCTTGATGAAATTTGTTTTTTAAGGTTGTTGAGTAGGAGCACAACAAACATGTAAGTATTGCAAGTCCTATGATCATACTATAGAAGAATGTCCTATTTTGATAGCCAAGATTAAGGATCCTAAGCCAGCAGTAAACCAGAATATTCATCTTATCGCTGTTGAGCAGAAAGAACCAGAACCAAGAGTCAATGTTCTGACTCGCAGCGGTGCTTCTACTAGTAGGACATCGCAGGATGTCGAAAAGAATACAAGTCCAAAGTGGGCACGTAAAGCCACTGATAAATCTACACCACTTGACCTGCAAAAGAACAAAGAAACATTTCAGCAAGCTAAAACTTTCTTTACTGAACCTACACCATCAGGATCACAGATATTGCCTTGTAGGGGCGTACCGCGACAAAAACCTTGTGGCATTATTCCTGTGCAAATATCGTAGGCTACCACATCTGGAAGGTGCGAAGAGGATGAGTTAATAGGAAGTGTACAATCCTTCCTGCGAAGCTGCTTGAAAATTGTAAGAAATGAGAAAGCCATAGAAAAGCTTCAACGCATCATAGATCAGTATCAGCAATATTCTTCCGTGAGCAATACGTAGCGTGTTGTTCATAATATTATGGGCCATACAATAACAGGAAGAGAAATGAGACTCACAGCACAAATTGGAGAGTTTGAAATGGATGAGGTAATCCTAGATTTAGGATCAGAGGTAAATGTTCTTACTAAGGAGACATGGGAATAGATGGGTAGCCCTAAGTTAGCCAGATCACCTATCCATCTGTGATTAGCCAATCAGCAGAGGGTATCGCCACTAGGCCGATTACCGCAAGTACCAATTGATATTGATGGAGTTCGCAGCTTTGCAGATTTTGAAGTCATAGAAATTATTGGCGATAGTAGACCGTATCCAGCTTTATTAGGTATTGATTGGGCATTTGAAAACATGGCTGTTATTGATTTGAAGAAAAGACAAATGACCTTTGAGGATAAACAGATTCGAGTCATCGCACCGTTGGATCCTTTTCAGGGTCCTCGATACATTGAACCTATCAGAGCAGAGGAAGAGGTGCGTAATATGGAGAGCCTCTATCAGATGACTGCTAACCAGAGTGATTATATCAATCCCACCGCAGAAGGAAATATTAGTTGGCGATGCGATAGCTCATGCGCATCGGATTCGGATGTTGGTTTAGAAAACTGGCAGAATAGACTTTACAAAGTTTCAGCTCGCAGATGTGGATTTATGACTAAGTCAATGCGATGGATTGGAAAAGGGATTAAGGATATTCCATTGTTTGATGGCTTAGCAGATGTCAATGACTTTTTACAGCAATTTGAGCAGGAAATCCCTCATGAGTAGAGGATGGCAGTTATTGACCTTGCAGTAAGAGCCACACCTGCAAGATGGTGGCATGCACATAAAGAAATAATCGCATCATGGGATGATTTTAAGAGATTGATGGTGATCATATTTTCTAATGACAAGGGGCATTTATAGCAGAAATATACAGGAGAAAGTGACCCCAGGTCACATATTAATATTTGTGAACAGAATTGGTCGGACATTCTAGAGGATGGGGTATACACTTCGTTTTATTTGTGCTCAATCACTGAAAAGTGAAATCCCATCATTCCTTCACCTAAATATTTTCATAGTTAGGGCTTCATACATCCAAACATATAAAGTAAAAACACTCTGGAAAAATCTTGGCATGCACCTACCCATTCATTTAAACATATGGTTTCATAATACCCAAAAGTCCGCCAACAATTTAGTGCAAGTGAAGTATGTTTCAACCCAAAAATTAGTGCGAATGCGCGGTTGTGTTATGGAATCAAAATTCTTATGTGCATAGACATGGTAAATCGTTGTTTCCAAACCCTCCAAAGTGGACATGATGAGTATTATTAATCTGCCAGCAAAGAATCTTGTTTTCCTTTTGCGGTTTTGTTTTGCACTAAGAATCCACTCCAACCAAACAAGAAGAAACCATCCTTCCCCCATTTGGATCGATCAAGCAACAAAGGAGGGGATGATGAAATTAATGGCATGGTTTCAGTTATCTGCTCACTTCAAGAAAGACAGGGCATAGCCATTCACAGTGGTAGCATTTAACCCAAAGAAGAAGATAATTTATTTATGTTTTAAGATCATTAAATGAATTGTATAAATTACATCTGTGGACCAGAAATTAACAACTACAATTAAGAATTCCAAGGACCAATTTTCCTAGAAATCATTTGAGTTTATAAGATTGCATTGAGGATTAAGGCCAATTAGTAATTTTTGATATATGTATGGAACGTGCATATATTTTTGAATCAGAATCTCATGGAGGACATTGTAGAATGCATCAATCTCCTTCAGAGTAATGTCTTGTTCAAGAGTAAAAGATTGAAATTGTACTATTTAGGTTTTAACAATTTGGTGGACACAGTTCGTCATGTTAAAGGTTAATCCTCCCATTGCATTTGATTGATTTGTTGTCGACAGTTTGTGTCCAAATGACTCTTTAATGATGAGGGACTTAAAGTCATTTCCAAGGCGGAGGCTAGGAAAGAGGCTTGGATTTAGGTACGATTAGGAGGGAACACAGATTGTGTGATGCCCCTTGGTTACGACAGAGGAAGTTTTGCAATGCAGACCGTGCTGAAGATATAAGAATCAAAAGTTTCTTTCTCATTAAAAGTAAATACGTGTAAAAATTCAAATGTGAAAACCACAATGCTTGAATATGACCATGACTAGCTTCCATATGCATCGGATTCAAACCCGGTATGTTCCCTACCGTAATGGAAGCTCTGTGTCTCAATAGTAAGCATAAAATGTTGTTTCACATGTTTGGAAATTATTCATACAATTTATTTAAGCACATGACTAGTATCTTTGTTCGTAGAACTAGCTTGGACGCACCAATGAATAGGAATTGCTTGCATACAACTAAGCCAACAATTTATTTAAGCACATGACTAGTATCTTTGTTCGTAGAACTATCCTGGATGCACCAATGAATAGGAATTGCTTGCATACAACTAAGCCAACAACATATTAAAATATACATTTTACATTAAATTAGTGTAAATGATACTTCCGCTGCGACATCCTGGGCAACAAATTTCAATAAAAACATCATCCTCAACAACTAATTATAATCTAGATATAAATATTTTTTATAAAATTCAATTTAATAAAAAACTGAACTATATAACAACATGTTATACAAAATATACAAATTATTTTATTAATGATTGATGCTTAATTTCAAAAAAATTGAATTAAAAATTATTTTACAAGAAGGTCAAAATATTCAAGTATTTTAATTAGCCTCATGTACATCTAAAGATAGTACGGAAGGACCAAACACTCAATAAAATAAAAATAAAGTATATATTTAAAGTTAATATACTTTGGTAGCTCCGTTGTAATGAAGTTGTTTGCCCCAAGGGTTAGCTCAATTGGTAAGACATGCGTACACTCTCTCGGTATGGGGGGAGGTCATGGGTTCGAGCCTTGAGTCCTCTGGGGTTAGGCCTTCTGCTAGGATGGCCGGCGGTTTACCACCTCTACCATCCACGAATGTGGGGAAGTATTGCTGGGTTTCCCGTGGATCTTTTCATCTTAGAAAAAAAAAATTGGAGGTCACGAGATCAATCCCACCCGGATGTGTGGGGCACTTAGGTTTATAGTGGTAGTAGGAATGGATCCCTGGACCCATTCCCGTAGTCAAAAAAAATAAAGTTAATATATTTATAAAATTTTAAAGTAAAGTATATATTTAAAGTTAATATACTTATATAAAATTTTAAAGTATATTTAAAGTTAATATTCTTATAAAAAAATTTATAGTATATTTAAAGTTAATTTTAATCAATTTTATTTAGTTAATAATTTCTAAGTTAGATTTTAAAAAATTATTTCTTATGGAATTATAGTGGGATGGGAATTAAATTTTGCAAGTGAAAGCCAATAATAATTAAAAATATATATATTTGATAATTTTTTCATAGTAATAATATTGGAATACAATTATGATTTAGTATGGAAATATTATTTTAAAAAAATTATAATGATTAAAATTTAAAATTAGAAAAAAGCACCCATTTTTTATACCATGTCTACTTCATAGTCAATGAACCTAGAGCAAAATCACCCGTTACCAGCTCATGAGGATGAGTGAAGCAAACTGATTAACACCCACCCACTCTGAAGCCTAAATGTCTTCCGTTCAAGTCATGACCTATGTTACCTGTTAACACCGACCCGCTCTTCATGTCTTCCCTTCAAGTCATGACCTACGTTACCTGTTAATAGCGGCCTGCTCTTCATGTCTTCCCTTCAAGTCATGAGGTTGAGCGAAGCGAACTTATTAACACCGACCTGCACCTCAAACGATGCCTCTCCGAACATCTTCTGATGCTTCTCCAAACCCTCTCTCAACCCTTGGCGAACCTCTTGTGATGCATCTTTGAACCTCGCTCTCAACCCTCACTCTCAGGCTGAGCTTAACCAACATGTACATTCATGCTGGTTAAGCCAGTTGGCTAGGGTGGGTCCCCTTCAGGTCAAAGAGTTCATAGACAAAGTCACTTTGGGATGCCGGATTTTTTTGAAACTTCCGGCTGTACTGTAGCCCATCCTCCAGCTGATGTTGTTGTCCTCCCAAGGGTCTCATCCACCAGCTGGGACACAATTTGAATTTTGAAATTCCAGTGCCATGACCGGCCTTTTGACAGCCCCTCTAGGCGATACCCTTTTCATTTGGTCCTTGTTCGCTCCACCAATGCAGACAACAAGCTTCCAGCCTCCAGGCCAGACAAAAAAATTGTTGGCTCTGGTTCTGCAACATCTGCGAGGTCTCAACCGTCGCTTAAATAACTTGCATAACACACAAGACCAGTTCATAGAGAAAGTAATAGCAGAACATGAGGTGAATGCGCATAATGACCCCAATGTCCCGCCAGATCTTGTGGATGTTCTACTTGCAGCGTCTACAGACAAAGATATGGAGTTCCAAATTACACGAGATAATATAAAAGCGGTTCTTTTTGTATGTTAAAATGGATAAGATTTCTGTGTCTTTTCAATATGATAATCAATTTATATATGATATGTATTGTATTGTATTGATGTTGGCAGGATATGTTGGTGGGCGGCATGGACACATCCTCTACAACTATTGAATGGGCAATGTCCGAAGTACTGAGAAACCCTCCATTGTTGCAGAAGCTTCAGGACAAGCTGGAACGCGCAGTTGGAATGGGGCGTATGGTACGTGAGTCTGATCTTCCTCATCTTCTTTATTTACAAGCCGTGGTGAAAGAAACGCTCAGACTCCACCCGGCTGGGCCTTTCGCGATTCACTTGGCTGTGGAGGATTGCACCGTTTTGGGCTATGATATCCCCACAAACACTCGTTTTTTGATTAATCTCTGGGCGATTGGAAGGAACCCCGACACATGGGGGGAGGATGCCCAAAGTTTCAAACCCGAGAGATTCCTCCTTGAAGCAGAAACTGGTTTGACCCACAAAACTCATGAAAACTTTGAGTGGATTCCGTTTGGAGCAGGAAGGAGAGGATGCCCTGGGCAGCAATTAGGAACGCTTGTTGTAGAGTTTGCGGTTGTGCAGCTCTTGCAGTGTTTCAACTGGAGGCTTCCCAGCTTGAATGGGCAGGAATGGGAGATGAATGAAATGTTCAATGGACTCACCCTACCAAGAGCACATGAAATCTTGGCTCTTCCGACTCGTATTCCAGTGCTATAATTAGTATTGCTAACTTTGGACTGTAGATATTGTAATTATAGTGTATTAAGTATTGTTTCTACACTTTATTAGAACCTGATGAAATGTTGCAGTTATTAACAACCTTTGCAGAGTGGAATGCCCCGTGTCTTTATTGGAGAATTTGCTTCTTAATTAGGTAAATTTTGTGCTCAACATCAATTTTCAACCATTCATAAATGGTAATTTTGTTTCCGGATGTTTATCTACAATTCTGCGAGTTCGTTCATGCGGTTTACCAAATTTACCAATCAATTTGTTCAGCATCAATTCTTATATGTGATTTAAAAGAGCCGAAGGCAATCATCTTTAAAAAAAATTACTATTTCATTTTTTTCAATTTTGAAAAAATAAATGTTAAAAGTTATTTATAAATAGCCAGCACGAGGTGTGGTTTATGGGCTATTCTTTTCCCATGCTTTCAGGCGGCAGTTGCAGATTTCCTTAATATTAAAAAAAAAAAATTATTTCTAAAAGAGAATGTTGTAAAATTTTATATTTTATTAATGGAGATTTAGAGAGTTAGTTATGTTGATTTTATTTTTTACTTTTGATTTTCTAAATTCAAATAGTATATTAATTTTATTATACAACAATTTTTGCTTAAATTTGTTTAATAGTTTGGATATTTTTTCTTAATTCTTCAAAAAAAATTATCAATACTTTGCATTATTGTGTCAACCCAGTTTGAAAAATTATCTACATTAGTATCATTGTGTTAATCCATGTTAGTCTTTCTTTCTGGTCAACTAAATTTCATCTTCTTAGAAGGCAATAAAATCCAAAGATATCATCCCGAAAGAGGGGGACTCTGTCGGTAGCACCTGCGACGCAAATTCACTCTGACCCAAGATATCTTATTGAGAACTGCCAGAACCAGGTTTCTACAGTTATGTGAGGATATCTTCTTGTGTAGTACTTTATACAAAATTTCATGATAGAGAATGAGGCCACTAAAGGATGCCCATAATTTAGACCAATGGTAGCCAAGTGAGAAGTAATATTAAGCAGATAAAGTTCTAACAAAATTTAATGACAAAGAATGAGCCCACTAAAGGATGTCCATAATTTGGTAGTAAGGTGAGAAGTAGTAATCAACGGATAAAGTCCAACATAGGACTTTGATGCATGGTGACATTCATAGGTTTCACAGATAAAGTCCAACATAGGACTTTGATGCATGGAAACATTTATATATGGCAATATTTATTATAGTAATGGTGACATTCATATATGGCAATATTTTATATTTATTATAATAATAAAAATAAAAATGTAATGTTGAAAAAAATGATTTAAAATTTAGTACAAGCTGACGTACTCAACCGTAAATAAGAAAATCACTTTCGAAATATCATCAAGTGCCCTTACATGCGAGATAAAGCAATTTTCCTACCAATATTGGAATCCAAACCCTTGAGAAAATATGCATTTTAAGATATAATATCTTTAGACTTTTACACCATACAAGCAAACATGTCATCCACACTAACTCCCCTATGTTGAGAATCTCAAATATAATATAAAATCTCTTTAGGGTTTTACACTATACAAACATACATGTCATCCACACTAGCTTCCGTGTGTTGAGAATATCAGATATAAGTGGTTTATTAATATAAGTTTCATGATTAAAATATTTATATGTTGTCTTAATTACAAATCATGGTATCTAAGTGTCAAATTTAAAATGCTTTATATGTAAACTTTTATTCATAATGGACACTCAAAATGCTTATATGTTCTTATTGATTATGTAAAGAGATATTTTGTTTATTATCTTTAAAAAATCTTTATAATAAGCTTGAAAGTAATATAACTTTTTAATCAATATCTTTAATGTTGAAGAATCTTTTATATCTTTAATGTTGAAGAATATTTTATTCATAGACACTCTTTCTTTGCTTCAGAGCCTGTATGTATATGTAAGATGTGAATAATTTTGCTCACATTAATGCCATCATGTGGCACATACTTGGTTTGTGTATCGAGTGAATCGATTCCAAAGTAATTATCATTGCTCTTAGAAAATGTTAGTGACAATAACTTTATAGATGCATGATATGAATGTAGCATTTCTTAAAACCAAAACTTGCTTTCGAAACATTGACATCCTTTAATATGTCCATTTTTAATACATTAACGTGTTATTCTTGATAGATTAACACCGTCATATGTTGTTGAAGTCATTATTCGGAGAGTCATGCCATATTTTTATAAAAATTGCCAATATGTTAAACATGAAAGTAGTGTAAGGTATGCCATATTTTTATAAAAGTTTCTTTACCTTAAACATGAAGGTAGTGTGAGGTATGCGATATTTTTATACAAGTTTTCGTTATGTTAAACATGAAGGTATTGTAACAATTTTTATATTATTTTATTACTTAAACATCAACATTTTAATATGTTCATCCTTAATAAATTGATGTGGTAATTTTTGATATATTAACATCTTTATATGTTATTGAAGCCATTATTTAGAGAGTCATGCTATATTTTTATAAAAGTTTCCTTTATGTTAGACATAAGGGTAATGTGAGGTAGCATGGTTTAGTAATTTTCATTGTATGAAACTTATTACTTGGAATACTTAAGGCCCTTGTTACACTGCACCTGTACCCGGAGTACCTTCAGGTGTACTCCAGCGAGAGAGAGCCAATTTTTTCGACCATGAGGGGTATTATCGAGAAATGGTGGTCATGGTTGGGACCTTTGGTCCATCCTTTAGGATTACTACAGCTAAATGGCGCTGCTGACTTTCCTTTGTTGGGGTTTTTAACCTTGAGGATGGTATTCGAGGCTCCTAAGGGTTGGCCACTAGGTCACATGGCTCCATAACTTGTTTATGTGCACTAGTGGCCTTTTATTTAGCTATGAGACATCCATTTCCCTTCGTAGCCACTTTGGACACCCTCATGGCCCTTTAGTTAGTGCCCCCCTTACTCTCCATGGCCTTATCTCCTCAAAGGAAACCATTCTCCCTGCCAGCCCTTTTTCATACTTTAAGGAGGGCATTGAGGGATTTTATATCATTCTTGGGGTTAGATGGGGTATAAAACCCTCCCTCCAGTTCACTCCAGCCTTTCGTTCAGAGCGATTCGCTTATTTGAGAGTATTTTGACACCTAGGGGTACAAATACCCTAGGTAGCCTACTTTGAGCCTACCTTAGCCCATGAAGAGATCTACATCTTGATCTTGAAGCTGAGCTAAAGTTGTCTGCAAATGTCCTTAACCATCAATTCATACTTACCTTAGCTCTTCCATAAAGTTGTAGGAGTTGGTTGCACAAATCAGTGCCTACCAACAATACATAGTAGTAAGACTACGAGATTGCAAGGGTTTGGTTGAGCTAAAGGAGAGGATTGTTACCTATTGCAAGGTTAAATACCATTGACATGTGTCATAAAACACTCCACTTGAAATATTAAAGACATGCTTCTCACTTGAAAGATGAAGTTTCAAAGACTATCTTACTCCACACACCCTTATCATTGCCAGTAAACATACTTAGAATATATTTGCATTTTTTTTACATTTTTTAAGTATATACAATTTGTTATATATTTATAATCTTGAAGTTCTAAATTTTAAAGTTCATTAAAGTTCCTCAAGGTACACCGCTAAGTCTACAACAACTCAATTTTAATTTTCCTTCTCATCATTTTTTACCCTCCAACAATAACCTTATCGGCGTATTATTGCACCTTCTTGAAGCAATTGCTAGTATAATAGATTTTAGAATTTTATTTTTATAAAATGAATTAGATATTAAATATAGTAATACACATTTATAATTACAAAATTTTGTGATCATGCTGGTAAAATTAGTTTACCTTTTTCATTTGATCATCTTTCAGTGTTTAAAAAAAACCATTTTTAACCATACCCATATCTCATGTTGATCTCCAACATAACTTTTTTAAATTTACAATGATGAGAGTTAAGGTCAACCCTTTGCCTAATTTCAATAAATCTGCAATTAATTTAGCCAAACTTATTTTGAGAGTCGAGGTCAAGCTTTTTTTTTTTTTCAATAAATCCTTAATCGTGGTCTTTTTAGTTTTTCAAGTTTATTATTTTTTTGTTTTTCAAGTTTATTATTTTTTTGGTAAGCATTACTCATCTTAATGGATAGGTTTCCAACATTTCTCCTTAATTAGGAATTCTTGTGAGTCCAAGAATCCTTTGAAAGAGAGCTAAAAATTGGATATGAACAACTGCGAAAGGATGAATATCTGCTACTTACAATGTGATCATGCTACAAGTAATTTATTCTTCTACTAAGTGGTAAATATGTAGAAGATTATTGATAAATCAACAACCGCTCACATGACTATTGATAAATCAAAAACCGATGAGAGGAAAATCAAATTTCTCTCTTCTTCTTTTGCCTCTGCAAATTTCATACCACTTAGCTTTGCTTAGTCATTTATCCCTTGAAAAAACCACGGTGACCAAACTTTTTGGTCTCCTGGTGACTTATCTCTTATTTTGTACTCGTGGTGGTACGATCTACGGACTTCCAATTGATAGTTGTACAACTATATAAAATGGGACCGAATGAAATTCTTAGTCATTGTGTATTAGAACACGAGTGACCACTAATATGGAACAAAGTGCATGCTGGTGTCGTAGGAGGTCATTATGATGGAAACTCTACAGTGTGCAAGATATTGCAAGCATGATTGTGATGGCCCACTTTGCATGTGAACGCTAGAGAATATTGTCACAACTGCGATATCTGTCAAAGAACCGAAAAGTCGTTGCGACGAGACGAAATGTCTCTAGTGCCTCAAATAACTCTGCATGAATGTGACAAATGGGCTGTTGATTTTGTCGGACCTATTAATCCACCAAGGAAGCGAACAGTTGCAAGATACATTATTGCTTTGACAGATTACTTGACTAGATGGGTTGAAGCAGTGCCAGCAAAGGATTGTTCGACAATGTTTTGACTAGATTGGGATGCATGAAGATTTTGATCAGTGATCAGGGAACACACTTTGTCAATCAATTGATCGAAGAATTGACTGAAGAATTCCAAATCCAACACAGAAAGATGACACCATATTAGCTACAAGCAAATGGTGTTGTTGAAGCATTCAACAAGATTCTGGAGAACACATTGACAAAGATTTGCAATGTTAAAAAAGATGACTAGGACGAGAAAGTTTCTGCAGTACTGTGGGCATATCGCACGACCAATAAGAAGTTGACAGGCCAAACTCCATTCTGACTAGTATATGGACAATAAGTTGTTATGCAGATGGAATACATTGTACCGAGTCTAAGGATTGGTGCAATTACTGAAATGACTGATGTTGTTGTTTTCGAAAAAAGATTGTTGCAACTTGTGCAGTTGGAGGAAGAACGGTTTTTTTGCAGGTTATCATCAAAATGTTGAAAAGGAACGATAAAAAGTATGGCATGATCGACACATCAAGAATAAGCACTTTCAGGTCAGAGGACTTGTCCTCATGTATGACAGTAAGTTTTTTAAGCACCTTGGCAAGGTGAAAATACATTGGCTGGGGTCGTATGTTGGAATTCAAATCGCTGAAGGAGGCATGATGTAACTACAAAAATTAGATGGAACACCTTTCAAAATATTGGTGAATCGAAGCCGGTTAAAGCCTTACCAAGATAGTTGGAACTTAGTCACCTGAAACAATATATATATATATATATATCCAGTTCTGAGGTCCTCTCGAAGTAATCAAGAATCCTGGAGTAGTTACATTTGCACCCCTCTAACCGAATCTATCACTATAGGCATTGGAAAGATTATTCCACCGACGAACTTAACTACAACTATAGAAACTAAGAACCAAGAAGGCGCATTGGTCAACCAAGTTAGAGAATCAAATAAGATTGTTCATAAGATGAAGAAACCGGTTAAAGAAATAGAACAGAAATCTAAGACATGGGAGGAGAACAGGCACTGACTCGATGCAGCCGTAACACTGGCTTGCAACAATTTCACTGATGAAGGCATCATGAACAATATGCTTGCATAAGCCAAAGTGTTTCGACCTGGCGAGATTGCAGAGAACCTCTGCAAGAAGGTTGTGAAGTTGGAAGCACAAGTGACACCACATACACCTCCAGAAGTAGTGGAAGAAAAAAGAAAAGCAGTCACAGAAGCTGCGAAGAGAATAGAGGATGTGGAGGCACTATGTGCCAAGGCGGTTGACCCAGTTTCTTAGATGTGGGAAGCTTTGATTAACGACGACAAGTTGGAGAAAAACACAGAAAAACTGCACACTGTCGAGATAGAGGTGAACTAGATGAAGAGTGAAATGAAGAAGTTTCCATTAGCAGAGAAAATGGCTAAGACTATTGACCTAAAGAGGCTACAGCAGCAGGTCGTAACAATGAAGGGGGAAACAACAAAAGTGGACTAACAGTGTTGCAAAATTACAAGCAGAGGCATAAAAATTTACAAGGAATATTCAACCTATGCATGAAAAAGTGCGACAAGTAGTAGAGTCAACAAGACTTACACCTTCATAACACATCAGTTCCGAACTTGTGAAAAAATTGAAGAAGACAGGAGCATAAGTACAGGAGGAGACTAATCAGTTAGTAAAAATATTTCAGGATTTTTAGAGTAAGGTTGTCACAACAGAGGTTTCAGACTGATGTGGCTCGGGATGAGCCATAGGTGAGTGTTGGGGGCATATTGTCCCTAGGAAAAGTTAAGCAGAATTTGGCCAAAATTATGTTCCGGAAGATAAATATTCTGGTCACAAGACAGAAAGGGAGTTGTGATAGAAGAAGTGTTGCAATGAAAGAGAAGCTGTGACAAAAGAAGTGTTGCAACGAAAGAGAAGCTGTGACAGAAGCATGCGTGATGGAAAGATGAATGACGAGAGTAGCCACGATGAAAATAATCACGATAGAAGAAGAGAAAAACAACTGAAAATGACAGTTCGACTGATCGCGGGTAAGGAGTCAGTTAAAATAAAGCATAAATGTATTTTGGGTCGATAGTGCCTATTTTCAGTTGTAACTGAATGTATGAGAATAGAAATGATAGCCTATCGGCTAATAGAAAAGAGTCGATTGGTAAGGACGGGTAGAAGCTTATAAAAGGGCGAACCAAATCTGTGTGCGAGACTGACGTTGGTCGTCGATTGTTTTGTTAGCTAAGTAGTCAATTGGTTGGTGAATTCTCTGTGTAGGTAGAGAATAGAAGAGAGAGTCGTTTAGCTAGAGGATCGATCCAGACTATGTGTGGATTCATAGAGGAGTAAAGGAGAGGAGGAATACATAGTCTATAAACCCGAGATCATGAGAGGAGAGAAATCTATATGAGTTGTAAAGAACGCCCAAAGAGGAGCAAACAAAAGGTGCTAACATATTTCTCATGTCAGATGAAGCGTGCCTTTGTAGTTTTATCCAGATGGGTATCCACGTTAATTGTTGTCTCTGTGTGTTGTTGGTTAATGTGTTTATATCAATTACATGTATGTTGTGAATAAGTATACATGACTATGTTGTAATGTATCTGCTTATGAATAAGCTCATAGATGTATGTGTTGCACTGCTTATTGAATGAATCTGTAATAAGGCTGTTATGTTGAATACTGCAATCTGTGTCTACTGGTAAATAGATTGTTATCTTGAATGAATAGCCAAGGAATACCAAGTACAATCCTTGGCTTTAGTCGTGTAATTTGATAAAGTATTACACAAGTAGAGATCCTCACATAACTGTAGAAACCTGGTTCTGGCAGTTCTCAATAAGATATCTCGGGTCAGAGTGAATCTGCGTCGCAGGTGCTGCCGACAGAGTCCCCCTCTTTCGGGATGATATCTTTGGCTTTTATTTCCTTCTAAGAAGCTGAACTTTAGTTGACCAGAAAGAAAGACTAACATGGATTAACACAATGATACTAATGTAGATAATTTTTCAAACTGGGTTGACACAATAATGCAAA
>LPNX010433768.1:114503-164466 GCA_001517045.1 Pseudotsuga menziesii
TGCCGGCTATTTATAAATAACTTTAACATTTATTTTTTCAAAATTGAAAAAAAAGAAATAGTAATTTTTTTTTAAAGATGATTGCCCTCGGCTCCTTTAAATCACATATAAGAATTGATGCTGAACAAATTGATTGGTAAATTTGGTAAACCGCATGAACGAACTTGCAGAATTGTAGATAAACATCCCAAAACAAAATTACCATTTATGAATGGTTGAAAATTGATGTTGAGCACAAAATTTACCTAATTAATAAGCAAATTCTCCAATAAAGACAGAGGGCATTCCACTCTGCAAAGGTTGTTAATAACTACAGCATTTCATAAGGTTCTAATAAAGTGTAGAAACAATACTTAATACACTATAATTACAATATCTACAGTCCAAAGTTAGCAATACTAATTACAGCACTGGAATACGAGTTGGAAGAGCCAAGAGTTCATGTGCTCTTGGTAGGGTGAGTCCATTGAACATTTCAGTCATCTCCCATTCCTGCCCATTCAAGCTGGGAAGCCTCTAGTTGAAACACTGCAAGAGCTGCGCAACCGCAAACTCTACAACAAGAGTTCCTAATTGCTGCCCAGGGCATCCTCTCCTTCCTGCTCCAAACGGAAACCACTCAAAGTTTTCATGAGTTTTGTGGGTCAAACCAGTTTCTGCTTCAAGGAGGAATCTCTCAGGTTTGAAACTTTGGGCATCCTCCCCCCATGTGTTGGGGTTCCTTCCAATCGCCCAGAGTTTAATCAAAACGCGAGTGTTTGTGGGGATTTCGTAGCCCAAAACAGTGCAATCCTCCACAGCTAAGTGAATAGCGAAAGGCCCAGCTGGGTGGAGTCTGAGGGTTTCTTTCACCACGGCTTGTAAATAAAGAAGATGAGGAAGATCAAACTCGCGTACCATACGCCCCATTCCAACTGCGCGTTCCAGCTCGTCCTGAAGCTTCTGCAACACTGGAGGGTTTCTCAGTACTTCGGACATTGCCCATTCAATAGTTGTAGAGGATGTGTCCATGCCACCCACCAACATATCCTGCCAACATCAATACAATACAATACATATCATATATAAATTGATTATCATATTTAAAACCCACAGAAATCTAATCCATTTTAACATACAAAGAGAACCACTTTTATATTATCTCGTGTAATTTGAAACTCCATATCTTTGTCTGTAGACGCTGCAAGTAGAACATCCACAAGATCTCGCGGGACATTGGGGTCATTCTGCGCATTCACCTCATGTTCTGCTATTACTTTCTCTATGAACTGGTCTTGTGTGTTATGCAAGTTCTTTAAGTGACGGTTGAGACCTTGCAGATGTTGCAGAACCAGAGCCAACAATTTTCTTGTCTGGCCTGGAGGCTGGAAGCTTGTTGTCTGCATTGGTGGAGCGAACAAGGACCAAATGAAAAGGGTATCGCCTAGAGGGGCTGTCAAAAGGCCGGTCATGGAGCTGGAATTTCAAAATTCAAATTGTGTCCCAGCTGGTGGATGAGACCCTTGGGAGGACAGCGACAGCAGCTGGAGGATGGGCTACAGTACAGCCGGAAGTTTCAAAAAAATCCGGCATCCCAAAGTGACTTTGTCTATGAACTCTTTGACCTGAAGGGGACCCACCCTAGCCAGCTGGCTTAACCAGCATGAACGTACATGCTGGTTAAGCTCAGCCTCACTCTCACTCTCTCAATTCTTCCCCTTGCCCCCCTTCCCACTTGTCACTCTCAACCCTTCCCCTTCCCACTTCCCACTCAGAGACGAGCGAGCCAACCCCGTGGCAATACAAAAACATATATTTTTAAAATTAAAAAATATAAATAATTATTCAAAACTTTAAAGTAATTTTTATTTTTCATTAAATCAATTTGTAAGTCATAAATCATTATATAATAAAATTTAATAGTAAAATATGAGTTCATTAAATCATTATATATATTTTAATAATGTAAAATTATAA
This sequence comes from Pseudotsuga menziesii, assembly GCA_001517045.1. Classification (NCBI taxonomy): domain Eukaryota; kingdom Viridiplantae; phylum Streptophyta; class Pinopsida; order Pinales; family Pinaceae; genus Pseudotsuga; species Pseudotsuga menziesii. Next base: position 116,460 of record LPNX010433768.1, read on the forward strand.
TTTAATATCATTATATATATTTTAATAATGTAAAATTATAATTTAATAGTGAAATATGAGCTCATTTTTTCATTATATATATATATATCTTTTTAATATAGATAAGTATGAGCTCATGAAGTAAATTTAACTACTTTATTTTAATGTTGATTAAATAATATGTCCTACTACAACATTTTATTTTATTTTAAATAATTCATCTTCAACATTTTATTTATTTTTAAATAATTCATAAGTTTGATTTATTTTTTAAATAATTCATAAGTATTTGATTATCCAAAATTTTGAGTGGCGGTTCAGCGAGGCAACCCAACGAAACGGTGTGTCAGCGTTTCACGTTTATGACATCAAACATTTTATATAAAACTGACAGTTTAGGGTTGAAAATATGAGCGACATTGAGTGAATCAACACCAATAGCAAAGCAGGGATGACAATGGGCGAGACTTGTGAGAGCAATTCGACCAACGAGGTCAGAACAACTCGCAGGAGGCGTGAGACCAGTACTAGTAATGCGTTGCCTGAGAGAACAACTCGTAGCGGGCGCGTCGAGAGCATTAACACAAAGAATGAGAAAGCAGATGACAATAAGCCGCGTGAAGCATTAAAGAGAAAAAGGAGTTCTACTCCCACTGTTGAAGAAAAAAAGCTAATAAAGCCTCCCCGGGGTTGCCAGAGGTACCCTCCCCCGGGGCCAGGCGGGGTGGTGTGGGTGTATCCAGGAACAAACAAGCCAGTGAAAAAAGGTGACAGGGTACATTTCAAAATAAAGGCCAAAGCGGGATGGGAGCTCAGGGTGGGCGAGATACTCCTGCGTCTAGTGATAAAAAACGTCCCACAAGTGAAGGTCTGTTGGTTTTACAAACCCGAGCAGACCCCCCAAGGCCGTCAGAAGTACCACAGCGAGGCCGAGCTCATGGCCACTTACCACCACGCCCTGGTTAATCTGGATTCAGTGGTCGAGAAGGTTGATGTTTACGACAGCGTGGAGACATATGACGAAGGGGTTAAAAGCAGAGGGCCCAAAGAGTATTTCTACAGGTTCTTCTATAACCACTTAACGCGGGAGATAGTGGCCATGGACGACACTAAGATGGAGCTGCACTGTGTGTGCCACTGTATATACAACCCTGATCTCTTGATGGTTCAGTGCAACGCCTGCAAACAATGGTATCACACATCCTGCGTCTCTATTTCACGCTCCAAAGCTCAAAGCATGCAATCTTATATCTGTCCAGTTTGTTGCGCTTCTTCTTCTTCTTCAGTATCTTCATAAAATCGCAGCATTATTAAGTTACGATAATTATTATGTATTATTATTTTTTCACTATTTTTGTAAATGACATTATATTCTTATTGCAAAGCTTGTAAACGATGGTATTACACATCCTGCATGCAATCTTATCTTTCGAGTTTGGTGCTCTTTTTTTCTACAGTATCAATTTCATAAAATTGCTAACATCATTAAAATTAATCATTATCTATTTCATAAAAAGTCCAAGATTCAATGGGCATTTTGAATATTAAAGTTTAAATGGCATGGAATGGGAATGTTTAATCAATTGATTAAGTAATCTGTTTTTAATTAATTATAAGTCCAAGATTTAATTGGTAATTTGAATATTAAAGTTTAAAAGCCATGGAAATGGAATATTTAATCAATTGATTAAGTAATGTGTTTTGTAATTGATTCAGTGTGCGATTGCACCTTCATTCAATGAACAACCATTTTCCCAATGCACTAAAAATTGATTTGTGGTGGCTCTGTGAATTGGGGATAGTGTGTTTCACTATGTTTTTTTTATAGCCTATAAAGTGACCATTCCTGTCAAAGCCCATTGGTCATTTCTCATGGCAGCTGCGCCATTGGGTTTAAGGTTATCAAATTTTTTTCTTTTAGACTGCACACATTAAAGTGAGAAGGTATTAATTTATTTATTTTATGATACATAAAGGAGGACTATATAAACTTCCTATATTCATTACCTATTCAGGGACACTAGCTTATATTTCTTGGGTATCCACATTAAAACTCTATAGTATTTTCATGTTTGATTATTGTGTTGTTTATCACAAGATCTTGCCTTTGTAAAGAGTAAAGTGGTTGCTGACGAGCTCCATGCCTTTGTAAAGTGGTTGATGACGAGCTCCATTCACGTTAAAACATTTTTTATTTCCTTTGTTTTAATATAAAAGAAATCAAATTTCTCAAGATTATAACAATGCTGATCCCATGAGTTATGGGAACATCAATGTTTATCGAAAGGATTGTGGAACTTGTCCATGTTACTACTTTGTTAGTCAAGAAGGTTAACAATATCTTTGAGAGAGTCATCTTCTCAATTTTTGGAATGAGAGGTTTTCATTTATGATAGGTCACATAATCCTAAAGTGTTTGATAGCTAGATTTTGGATATGGACACCTAGTTCAAGTGCAACAAGATCTTCCTCAATTGGTAAGACGTGCACATATTCTCTCGGGAGAGGTCATGGGTTCGAGCCTTGAGTCCTTTGGGGTTAGGCCTTCTGCGAGGATGGCCGACGGTTTACCACCTCTACCATTCACTAATGTGGGAAAGTATTGCTGGTTTCCTATGCATATTTCCATATGAAAAAAAAAGTACAACAAGATCCTCGATGATTTAAAAGTTTTGTTTGTCAAGTTAAATCTCACATGTCTTACCAAGATGCTAGTTTTGAACATGCAACTAATTAGATCCGCATTACACCTTGGATTTTTTTTTTTAGTACAAGTGCTTAGTCTCACATTCTTTCCATCTAGTTACAAATAGGATATGTAGGTCAAGTGACTTTGTTTACATGTGTATTCTTCTTAGCATTGAAGTACATGGAAATTTCCACCTTTGATGCCACATATAATCAATGATAGTTGGTCAAAGAAACAATTTTGGATTGAATAGATTTCATCAACATTCATCCTCTTCTAGTGTTAGTAGATTAATGCCATCAAATCCTGCATCTCCTATGCTACTTTAGGATCATCATATTTCTCTCAATCTTCTTCTTCTTTTTCTTTTACTAATTTTTTTTAGTATTGTAAGAAACATGGACATGATAAGTTCGATTGGTTTCAATTGAACAAGAAAACTATGATTCTATACTCTCCTTCTCATGAAGATGATGGTTCTCCCATTGAAGTCTATTGTGAAGGGATGATTTATGAAGAGTTAAGAGAACTTAATAAAATCACTGTGTTACAACAACCCACCTCCCCAAAATCTTGGGATATTTTTTATCACACGTGCACATGTCTCCATCATTTCTCCACCGCATGTATCTTCGACAATGGTTCCCAAAAAGACTTGATTTCCAATTCCATTGTCGATCAATTGCTTTTCCCTATGAATCCTCATCCTCATCCTTATGCACTTGGATGGACCAATAATAATTCATCTTCTAGAATTACACACACATCCACTATCTCATTTTCATTTGGTCTTAAATTTGTGATGTGTCTTATCTGAACTATTGTGGTATATTGCTTCGCTAACCTTATCAATATGATCACAAGGATTAAAATGATGCAGTTAAAAAAATTTACTCAATGCATAAAGTTAATGCTTAGTATTTTATCCATAGTACATTTGAACCTCCATATCAGGCTGATCCTACAATTAATACAAATTCATTGAATTTTTTCTGGAAACCTTATCCACAATATCATTATGTTATAGATGTGCAACCCCAAGTTGATTCAGTATTTTTAGAGGAATCATGTACACCTCCTCCTTCAATGTGTGCTTTGTTCTCTCATTAAGCTCAGTTGCATCAAGATACCACATCAGGAGGACTTTCTACAAACTTTAAAGTTTCTCACTTGTCATAGATTTCTCTCCATTTTTGGAAGTTCAAATTTGGTAGCCTCTTTCCATTGGGTTCCACACAAATCCAAAAAAATTTAGAACTTTAATCTTTCCTTCAAGATTATTTTGTTCACGGTCATCTAAAGCAACTGAACATCCACATGATGTAATCAACACATACCAGGATAGAACTATTGTTCCATAGAATCATCTTCCATTCAGATTAGGCTCCTTGGATTTCTCAACACAAATTGAAACAACCTTTTCCTTCTCTCCTAAAAGCATTGGATCCCAACGTTTCTATTTTTGGGAGGAATGATAAGGATTAATAGTAATTTAATTTAGCTTATGGTTTGTTTTCATATGAGATATTAGTATATTTTCTTTTCCCAAAGGAAAAGTCACATTTTTATTACCAATATGGAAACAAAAACATATTCTTCACGACTAAGTGGAAAAATACATTATATCAAAAACTTGGATATCTATAATGTGGTGATGGTTCTCAACTTTTAATCCATGGCCCAACTTCATACAAAATATGCAATGTTTGTGTTATACAAAATAAACCATTGATCAATGACCAAAAATGAATATACATCATCACACATTCTCATACATCCTTCATAAATGATTGTAAACCCATGTCTCCTTGACATTAACCTTAGTAGCTAACAACATACCTAGATGGATATGAATACCTTCCTTGGTTAGTTGATCAACCAGTTGATTTAGTTCATGATATATATGACAGAATTGCACCAAGGAAAAAGAGGTTGTAATTTCCTTAAGATGATTTCGAATTGGATGTAGTCAAATATCCTTAATAATTTCCAACCCATTCATGCATTGAATTTCCAAGGATTAGTTTCCAAATACTTGAATTTTATGTAGGCCTTCATTCTAGACTACTCTCAATAGCATCCACAGAGCCAAAAAATATTCTTAATTCTTCGTTCCTTAGCAAGATTTATATTTAAAGGAATGAAAATGATAATCCAAAAAATATAGTACCCCACCTATACCATAGATTCATTCCTGAACCTGAAAAGATCCATAAAAATACCCCAACTTGTCCTTTTGTCAATCTATATTTTTTCCAACATGTGCAGTATCACTAGAATCAAGTATTATTTGTAGAATTAACCCAGAGACATAATGTATGCTACATTTTGAAATTTCTGGATCACTTTATTGTAAAAAATGGTTGCATTGTGGGAAAGCCATATCCCCCATATAAAAAGGAAATGAATACACTTAATTCCTTTCATCTCCTGTCTAGTAAACCATTGATGAAGGCTTTGATTTATATCACCACCTATCCAAAAGTTTTGTATACTTGCATGGAATATGAGAATTCAAGGAATATGTCTTGAAAATCCTCCTCTACCTATTGAATAAAAATAAACATGCTTGACCCTGGAGCCTGCCACTTCCATAAGTAATCCCAAGTGACTAATTTATTCATTAAGACTAACCACATGAATATTTGACATTTGTTGGGTGCTTTAGCCTTCCATAGCTTCTTCAATCACCAATTCCCTTCAAACGGTGACATCATTTTCACGTAATATATTAAATTAAATTAATTGTGTATCATCCCCCTCTTTCTTTCCATTCCACACCAACTCATCTAACTAAATATGAATTTAAGAATGATATCTACACATGATTTTATATAATTTCCCCACTCTATTACCAAATCGTTGGGAATCCCAAGTTCTTGTTTTGCGACCCAACCTTGATGCAATATTATCGTAGTGTTTCCTTCATCAATTACTTGAGTAAGATAAACAATATTTTGATCTCAAAGAAAATTTAGTAGCTCATGTGATAAGAGAACCTCGCTTTTGCATCTTATTAATGTGCCTAGTTAAATTCTTGTTTGTGTGTCATCACCTATTTTCCAAGACAATAAAGAACCTATTATTAATAAGGATGTCACCAAATATTTCCAATGTTGAGAGCCACCTCGAAAATACTTTGACTCATCTCATAGTCAACTTAGGATATTTGTCGAGGTCCAATACCTCTTTTCTATTATACATTTCCAAATTCCCTCTTTCATTATGAAAATCCACACTAATTATATGACCAACTATTTGGTGAAGAAGAATACATCATTGAGGCCCCAACCCCCAACTCTTTTGTATTTGTGATCAAATGGAACTTGGTCCAAAATAGACCATGTGATTTGTTACCCATTCAAATAAAATTGTAACTAAGTTTTTGGATTTTTTCCAATAGTCCTTTAGGAATACAAGTCAATATACGCCAATATACAGGGAGAGATTCCAACACATATTTCACAAGGGTAAGGAGAGAAATCATGCAGTGGCACCATCAATGTATTCAAGATTTGAAATGCGCTAGTAACCACCTCCAGTACTGCTTCTGGTATCAATTTGATTTTAGAACAAACCCCAAGTATTTTAATCTCATGTTAAAATACTCCATAGAGAACTAAAAAACATTTTTAAGAACAATAACTACCCACTCTTCCACCACATTGAAGAAAAAGGATGGATTATACATATTAATTTTCATGCTCGTAGATTTACATAATAGTTGTAATATATCCACTAGAACATGACCTGCATCAATTGTTCATTCATGAGAAGTAAAATACTATCAAAAAATAAGAGGAGGGTAAATTTTAAATCCTTGTTGAAAATAAGTCCCTTTATTTTCCTTTGACACCTAGCCTCTATAGTATCTCTATTGAGATCCTCAACTATGAGCATAAATAGATATGACAATAGGGGGAAATCCTAATGCACGTCTCGTGTAGGAGTAAAATATGGCGAGACTTATCCATTAATTATTACTGCAAATGATATGAATTAATACATCCCATAATATAATTAAAAACATCCATATATGCACATATATCAACAATAGTTTAAGATAAATCCAACAAGTTGTATCCTAAGATTTAGTTAAATCAATATTAATAATCATCCCTGACAACCTATAGTCTTTCAGACTACATAGAACCCCATGGGAGGATCCTACTACCTCATGAATATGATGTCTCTTAATAGAAAGAAACTGCTCCAGAAAAATAACATTACACAGAATAGGATCCAATCTCTTAGCCAAGATTTTTGCAATAATCCTGTAGACTATGTTACATAATAAAATTAGCTAGAAATACCTGAAATTGTGAAGTTTTTCTAACTTTGGGATGTGTGTTATTAATTTTGTATTGAAAGTTGGGATAACATTTCATGTTTGGTGTGCTTCTTCAAAAACACATAACAAATTAGATCGCATTAAGTCAAAGAAACAAATAAAGAGTTGAATTTCCAATCCATTTGGACTCATATTTTTATCCTTTTTAAATTTCTCCATTACTCCTTCCATTTTCGCAAAAGAAAAAATCTCCGATAGTTTATGATTATTTTCAATAGAGATCAACCTAGGAAAAAATGAACATATTTTAATGATATTTTCTATATTATTTCCTTCCAACTCAATATGAATTTTGGGAAAATATTGAATTCCCAAGGTTGCCATGTTTTGAAAACCTTTTCTATCAGTTCATATTTTGGACCTTTGAGCTCCCAAATAGAGTTATAGCTCTTGCATTGAATGGCCACCTTGTCCAAAAAAGTTGTGTTTCTATCACCCAAGGCCAACCATAGTTCCCAACTTTCTATTCTCCATTCCAGTTCACATTCCCAAAGGAGTTTATTCCTTCTAAATTCCACATCACCAAGACGTTGCAATTCCTCCTTTGCAAAATTTCCCCTGGAATTATCTATACTCGAGGACTCTATTTCAAGTTATATTTACTTTAAAAATATACCCACTCCTGATAGAGATCAATTGACCATTCAACAACAACTCATTTAAGTTTTTTTAAGGTATTTTTTAGTTCTTGGCTAGGATATATTTCTTGGCTTGCATCATAATGTCTCCATTTTGGTCAAATAATATTTTAGAACTTTTCTTCATTGCTCCATGAAGGTTAAACTTAAAATTTGTTGGAGTATTTTCAACTGTTGATGTCAACTGTAAGAGTACATTGCAATGATTAGAACTACACCCTTACAATAACCCACATTTGATAGTCCATCGCTTAGCTAACGAGTGACTCTAAAACCAAAAATCTATCTAGCCACTTCAAGACCCCAACTCTACCTACTCCTTTGTTTCTCCAAGTTGGTTTTAACACAATTGGTTCCACATCGATGATGTTAAACCAAGCTAAATTATTCCTAACAAAGTATACAATTGGGTCTTGACGAGTAATCTCACACCAAACTTCTTCTCTTGGTAGTGTAATGTTGAAATCCACCCTAGAATCAAATTTTCATCCTCCATCATCGACATATCAATTAATCTCCACTAAAACTATTGATTTTGAATATAAGGACCATATACATTTAAGAAATTGAAATGAATACCTAATTGAGCTAAATCAGTATTCGTGTACAACTTGATTAAATAGACAAAAAATTGGTAAGAGAAAAGTGATGACATCACCAACCAGCGAATGAACCGCTCGACCATCCGAATTAGTCTACCATAAAAGCTCTCATTATTTAAAAAGAGATTGGAAACTAATTGTAATCAATGATCCTTTACAATTTAGTTCTTGAATCGATAGTACAACCGAACCCTCCCTTTTTACGAGATGGTGCAAAGCCAGTCACTTTAAGGGGTTGGAATATCTCCTTATATTCAAGGTGAGCAATTTCATGGTTCTACTCCTTCCGAGGTATTTTGGTCTCTTAGTGTCATGAAGATTGTAAATTTTTCCCATTTTAACTTCTCGAACCACTTTGATTGAACATGTATTATGAGATATTTTCTAATTGGGTCCACAAGCCATATATCCCCATTTTTTTCACCCCTAAAACACTCCACTTGAGGGTCTTTCTCAAGAGAGACGAATCGTTTATAGAAGAGATAATAATGACTTAAACAAGCCTCTAATGATGATGAATTAGAAAAAAGGAAATAACTAGAGGATTCTTGAGGAAACCAAAAGGAGGTAGAGGGAGGAGAATTTGACTAAGATTTCAGGATTTTGATATTCAAGATGAACTTCAGAGACTTTGTTAATTTTGTAGGCCCACCAGTAGGTGAATATGCATAAGAATATCCTTTTCTCCTCATTCAACGTATTACCTATAGTAATTGAGAGGCAAACATAATTTCTCTTAAGGGATATTTTCTTACCTTTTGTAGATGGGTCTACAAGAAGGATATTTTCCTTATTCACTAGAACTAGAACAAAACCTATAAGAACTACATAATGGATTCTCATTTCCTTGTGTTCTGTCTCATCATATATTTTTGCATCCATTAACTTCTGAGGGTCAATATTAGCATCCAATGACTCTTCTTTTCTTTTGAATGAATACAACCCTTCATCCCAAATCTGGAGGAAAACCCCATGCCACCTGTTGTGTTCCCTTAATTATATTTAACAAAATTTTACCTTCCTACTTCCTAATAAGGCTGCATGAAACTAATAGTAAGGTCTTAAATGACCTCCTTATTTCCCCCTTAAATCCTCTCTTCTAAAGCAATATCCACTCTAGAATCCCCCACTTCAATCTGAGAACTCAAGATAGTAGGATCAATTTCCTCTACCAAGGATAAGAGTCCAACATCCTCCTTACACTAAACATATCTGATTATATTTTCAACCTTTGTGTTCTCTGATATGATACTTCTGGAATTAGACCATACATATACTACTTTGATCAAAGAGTGTGCCAAAACTCAAAATGGATTAGGTCATCCTCCTTTTTTCACCATACTTTCTTTCAAAAAGGAATAATATAATGCCCCACCACATGACTATACCCATGGAATCTCACAAAGTGGAATGGAACATTACAATAATCTCATGGTTGTACTAAGACTATATTCCCCACAACTATTTCCATGCTTTTTGTCAAACCTTCCGCTATGTCTTATAGGACCAAAACCTTTTTCATTGTGTGCATAAAAATATATTATATGAGGGATTCACTATCAGTGTTTTCCCTATTACATTGTCAAAAATAAGAAAACCATCCATCCATAGTTCCATCAGGAATCCAATAAACTTCACCCATATTATAACTCCTCGATAAATATTTTCACATGGGTTGAAGCATGGATGCCAAAATTTAGAGACAACCAACAAGATAGTTGCAACCAACATCCATAGAAAACCCATACTACATCCTCCTCTATCAAAAATTCAAATCCCAAACATTCTTGGGACAATATGTAAAAGTTTGGGTAATAACCCAAAAGGGGCTCCTAAGAATATTTAATCCAAATCCTAAGAGAGGATTCGACAATTCTCAACCCAAAGAACTATCCTAAAATGATTTTTCCTACTAACTCCATATTGTTGGTAACTTGTATATCATCACCCAGAATTAATATATGCCTAGATTGCTTTCACTTTATTACACAACATTTCCTTATCAAAGTCTCTCCTCCACTCTCCCCAACCTCACCTTCTCTTACTAGGACTCTATTTCCAACCAGCTCTAGTATCGGGCTACCAAACTTGAAAGGATGAGTATTCTACCTAGAAATCCCACAACTTCTTTGATATGCCTACCCCCAAGTTAGTTGGAATCAACTTTGCATTTACATAATGAATGGATAACTTTTTTTCGAGTACCTCAATATGGCACTCATCTCCAATTTCCTTGGATAATTCAATTTGTAAACTCGAGTTCATTTTTGATTATATATTAATTTTTGTTGCACCCACCTTATTTGTACCATAGTTCTTTCCTATAGTCTCATTAAACCTCCCATATTTGGAGGATGTGAGATCTATTCTATCTGACCTAGGGGTCAGGGTCACATATTGTCCAAGGTTTGCAAATATGGGGGAGTTACATTCCCTTCTGTCTTCATCCTCCCAATCACCTCCAAATGTCACCAGATCAAGCCATATATTATCCTTATCATGTGCATCCATCCACATTATTAGTGAGTCTAAATTTTCCAGTGGGTCTATTCTCTGTCTCACCATCACTAAACCATCCAACCATAATCTTTAAATCTTCCAACATTCATTTAGATCCCCACGTGATATGAATATGTTGATCAAACCAACCACTTCATCATATTCTCTCTAATCAACTTGTTCCTCATTGACCATGTGTTGATCAAGGATGATTTTAAGGAACCATACTTATTTAAAAGTGTATAAATGTTGGCGAATATTACCAATTCTTAAAACACCAACTATAAAATGATTGGCGATATTTNATTGTTTATATAATAATTTGGTGATTTTTAGGGTGAAAAAATTTTACCCCATCAAAATTGGGAGAAACAAGGCTTCAAAAAATGCAAAATGGTGAATATTTTTTGGGAGAAAAACATGGAAAAATATCCCACTGGGCTAAAATTCGCCCCTAAAATTATCCCTGGTATCGATGTGCCTTATTTGGATAATCCATAAGAGAAAACCCTACTTCAGAACCCTTTTCCCTCTAACTTCATTGACAAGTTATTCTTATTCCATTTTTGCAATTAAGATCCTATTAGCCTTTGTATTATTATTTGTATGGTATTTTTAATATTGAGGTTTTTGTTTGATTTAGGATTTTAGTTTTCTATTCACATGGATCAATTGATATGTTTCTTGTTCTTATGTACTAGTTGAGATCTTATCCCTAACAACTAGATCTATTATTGTACCAGTTGTTATTATTTAGGATCTTTCATCCTAGTTTATTGAGGTTGTTTTCTTGATGCAAATCTATAAAATCCAATTTTCTATTAATGATTTTAGTTATATATATTTTTCTTCACACCTTCGATGTAGAACTATGCTGATGAATGGGGTTTTCCCATATCATATTTTATGGATACATAGACTAATATGAGGGAACTCACATTTTTTTACCTAAAATTACATGCAATTATTTTGGATTGATGAAATCCCATCTATCATGTGTTAAAATCACAAAATCATATTCTAGTAGGGATATTGAGGGCATTGGATCCATTTCTTAACAAAAGAAATGGACAATCTGAAATTATAATTTGAGTAAAGTTTACATAATCTAACTTTGGTGATGAAAAAAAAATTATTTCAATGTGAAGTGTAAAGCATGGTTTAAAGTTAGGCCATTTTAAATGTTGACACACTTCAGTTGATAGGGGTTCACTCACTGTCAACACACTTCGATGCAATATCCCTAAACACCGGCCCAAATAGGTTTTACCCTATTTAGCAACACCCGTAAAGAAGATGCAATATGACCCAAGATTTTTGAGGGAGGGTTGCAAGAACCATGTTTCCGTGGAAGGAAGAGGACTTTCACACTTAATCACACTCTATCAAAATGTAATCCATAGATTCAGGAGTTTCTTAACACATCATCTATTAAATCTACTTATTACCATTCGCAGCAGTTTCCAATCTCACAATAATCATGATTCAGATCAAATTAACAAATACATCACCATACATTAAACCAATAAACACATTAATACTTCGCATCATTCAGACATGGAAAATATCACAAACCACATCATTGTACATTTAAAATAGAAAAATACAAGAGATTCAACATCAACATTCTTCTTATATTAGCTTCGAAAGATCTCAAAACATCCCTTGGTTAAAATCCTCAGACCAAAAACACACCCATCCGTAGATTGCATACAAGAAAAATACTCAAACTACCAGTGATGATTTATTGTTATTCATCGACTCTTCAATGCTTACTTCAAAATATTATTCGATGATATATTAAATCTACTCCTAATTCTATTTCTAGGCTTGCGCCTTTACAAAATGGTCCACATAAGACGACTCTCTAACTACTTGGACCAACACTTCTAACTACTTGCGACCAAACTGACAACACTTGTCGATAAATTTCTCCTGTGTAGTCAACTTTTCCACTTGTCGATATCTTCTTTGTCGCGCTTTGCACTACTCATTCCTTTTCCAATGGGCCCCCAACACAAACTTGTGGCTCATCCTTGAGCCATTTTAGTTGGATGTAGTAGGTGCATTCAAACTTGTCTTTGAAGCTGTCGTGAATTTTCTGGATCTTCTCAAGTTCATCCTTGATCTATGTGCTTAGTGCTGGACATTCCTCGACTTCTTGATCTATTGGGTGCTCTTCCAACACCTGCACTACTTTGGCTCATGCTTCCTTAGTGTTCGCAATTCCTTCCATTGATTTGAGCACCAGATTCACTGCATCCTCTTGGAATTGGTCCAATTGAACTGTCCTCCTCTGGTGTCTATCCCTTGCTTTGATGACCCCCTGATGTAGTGCTTTTAACTCAGCCATTTTTCTCACCTATACATGGGGGTATCATTTTGAGTGATCCCCACATTTCCATTAGTTTCACTTCTTCCTCGTTGAGTCATGTCGCTCATTTCTGCAGTTGATGATCCTGAACCACACTCATCCAAAATTGTGTTGTTGCTTCCATGATGGAGTGGGATGGTCTCTCCAACTCCTCGATTTGTGTTTCCACTTCCTCTATTCGACTCCTACGCTCTTCTACCTGTTATGATGGTGTACTTGGTATTGTGTGGGCCTATAACTCCTTGTTTCCTTTCTTCAAGTTGGTGACTATTTGTCATATTCACAATACTTTCATGTCTGCAAACATCTCCATGGTGATGTCTAGAATCTCCTCACATGCGGCTAAGATTTCCTTCTCCAGTCACTTCCTATCGTCAACATCTTTGGTTTTCTCATTCTCCACCTTCACATTATCTATCTTCATTCACTCCATTTCTTCTTCTAACTACGTTATCTTCTATCTCGTCTTGACCAATTGGTCATGTACTAGCATCTCATGATCCTAAATCTCTTTACTTACTGTATTCTATAATCTGGTCACTATGTGCATTATCAATTCATTAACATCCAAATTGCTCATGTCGAATTTCCTCAATGTTGCATCCACAAATACATCCCTTGTCGAAAGTGCTTTCAAAGGAATTAGAATCATCCTTGTTTTTTTTCCAACACTCACTTTGGTTTCCCTTTGCAGTGGCTCCATCTATGAAACTCTTGTCTCTAACAACGCATTCGTTAGGTATTGAAAAAATCCCTTTCATTATGTCGCATATTACTTCACTTGTGCTTGACTCTCACTAATCGCGAAAGTAATTCTATCCATGATCCTTCTTACCTGATAGTCAGCGAGCTTTGTTGTGTTGCTTCCTTCTCCTTGTTCGAATCTCCATTTTGTTCGTCGTTCTTCTAGCTTCCTTTCTATTTCTAAATCTGATAGAGTCATGGATGATTCTTCTTGTGACTCCTCATCAGAATCCTTTACTTTTGTCTGCTCACCTGGAATGACTGGTGGTACTCCTGCTTCTGTGTCCAACGGCTCATCAATGTTGATTGGAACCTTCCATTATGTTGGTCATTCATTAATAATGGCATTGATCTCCTCATCAGTCAGATTGTATTGCATTGTTATCCATTGGTTATCTCAATCATGCCTTTCCTAGATATATATTGCATGTGGGTCGATCGCAAATCGTGCCACCCTGCAATATTTGGTCATTGCCTTGTCGGTAAGGTGTGGGATATTCCCTGTTGATTCCCAAAGTCCATCATAGTATAGGTAAAATTGTACATTACAATATATCTTCCTCGTCTTATCTTTGAGCCACCATAATTTTTGATATCTCTCTCCTCTATATGTTTGGACCGTGTCGATGTCCATCCCTTGATAGTAGTTGGGTTCCATCCAAACCACAAGTGCGATTAGTATTAATAACCATGAATAGTCAAATGTTCATTTTCCTTCCTGTGCCAAGACGACGTTTTCCATCAAATGGCTCAATAGAGACAAATACCAATTCATCTGGACTCCAGTTGTGCATTTCTCCGCGCAGGAAATGATCCCTGACGTGCACTGGTTCGGTCTATTTTTCCACACAAGCTTGAAAACCAACAATTTTTCTGCAACATGAACGACCTTGTCATTGATAGCGTGGATTCCATAATATCTTTTATCCCAGACTATGACATATTTATTCTTCATCTTCATGACCAAACTTTTGTCATTGTATTTTCCTATGAAATACTGTGACCAGTCGACACCTTCCTTTGGTAGTCTGACGTTATGGGAAATGAGGTCAACTGTGATGGGTACTTTTGTATCGAAATAAATATACCCTCCATGGAAGCATGACAATAATGGATTCATACATGTATTCAATTCTGCTGAACAACTGAAATGTGGCATATGGGTAATTGCCAATAGCCCCAATCACTACAACCCTAAGGCCCATTGTGTCAGTTCCTGAGTGACAAGTCCGTTGGCTCCGTTTACTTGAGGTATATACGGATGCTCTGTGCATTTTGGATACCTCATAATTTTGTTGTCGCTATAGGTCAGATTCTACATATATAGCACAATATTATATTAACATGCACCCCTTTGGTGTCATTGGCATCTTAATACTGAAGATTTTATTCTTGGTGATTTGAACTAGTGGTGCATCTAGATTCCGTGGAAGTACATAGCCTGAAATATCTACAACCATCGGTCCTTTCCTTTTTGTGGAGTCCTCTGCTCCTATTGTTAATGGGTCTTCCTCTGCCTCTGCCGCCATGGTTCAGCTATGGGAGATTTGGTACTACATTGTGGAGACATTGGTCGATTTAGACCTGTCTTCTTTCTAGGTGGACACATAAATATGTCTTGGATATTTTTCCTCTCCTCTACGATCGACACTCGTATTGGTGACCCTTGTTTGCTACTATTGGAAATTATTTGGGCCATTGCTAGCTCTCTTCACTCTTCTACTCTTCGTTTCTCTTTAAACTTGCTTTTGCACAAATTTACAATTGTCACAATGGTTCATTCCTTATGCCCTTGATCGTATATTATAGTCTTTGTTGTGCCCGCGCAAAGGATTTCTATCATCATCGCTAGATACTTCAAATATTGACCAAATCCGTTGTCAATTATGTAAATTAAATTGTCCAATTTCTCATAAATGTGTGTCTCGTCCACTTGAATCGTCGCTCATTGGGTTTAATTACTGCATTTATTTCCCAATTTGACTGCATCACGCTTCATATAATATAGTTAAGCTCCCTTCTTGCTACAATTTTCACCTCATTTATTTTATGTCGATCCTTTTTGCTGCGATTTCCTACTCCTTGGTTTGTCTTTTTTTTATTTTCTTTTTTTACTGCGTGACTTTCTCAGTCATGTTGTCACACCTGGCTATCCCGATAGAGATTTATACGGCTTCCATTTACTAGATTCGGTAGTAATGCACCATCTAACTATTGCAATTGCACCACACCTCCATCAGGGATGAAACGAATCATGTAAGGTCCTATCCAATGCATTTGGAGCTTACATGGGTGCTTCACAAACTTACTGTCATATAAGAGAACCATATCTCCACGTTGGAAGTACTTCACTTTGACATGGAGATTGTGTCATTCCTTTTGTCGATTCTTTTACACTTTTTGATGAAAAACTGTGATGAACTAGTCCTCTTTAATCTGTAACAACTACGTCAATAGTTATTCAATTTCCCCTTCATCGCTTATACACATCGTTTCCGCTATGCACAGGTTGGGTGCGATGTACTCCATCAAAATGATTGCTTCTTGGACATAGGCTAGATTAAATGGTGTTTGTCCTATCAATATATTACATGTTGTTATGTAGGCCCATAACATCACAGGGATTTCAATTCCCAATCATCATGATTGGTGTTGCATACCTTGGTTAGAACATGTTCTAATATCTTGTTGAATTCCTCGACTGTTCCATTTGCTTGTGAGTGATATGGAGTACTCTTCTTATGTTGGATCTTGAATTCCTCCATGATTGTGCTAATTTTGTGATTGATAAAGTGACTTCCTTGGTCTCTCATCAGTATCTTGGGACAACCAAACCTAGTAACTACATTTTCTAATAAGAACCTAGATGTTGTTGCAGCTGTACAATCCATCATTGGTGCTTCTTCCGCCCATCTAGTCAAGTAGTCTATCATAGTGTTGATGTATCGTGCACCCGTCTGTTTTCCTACCAGATTGACAGGTCCCACAAAATCCACTTCCCACTTATAAAATGATTGTAGTTTAACCTCAGGTACTAACAACATCTTATCTCGTGGTGATGGCTTCCCCATCCTTTAACGGGAGTCACAAATTTTAGAATAGTCTACAGCATCATTGTGAATTTTTGGCCAAGCTCGGAGTATTTTCCTAGCAGTTGCACGACCTCCATAATGTCCTAGCGGTTGCTATTTTCTTGTCGATAGGAATTTGATTATTTGTTCATAATGGTCATCTACCATTCTGATCTTAAACAACTGTGCATTGGGTGGGCCATCTTCGATGCTTCTTGGTTCCTCTCCTATCATGATCCTTCACAAATGATCACGTCTTGCATTCAACCGTCCTGACTTCATGATGATCTCAAAATCAATTACTTGGAAGAGGAGAAACCATCGACAAATCTTCCCCCCCAACACAAGATTTTTTGACCGGGTATTTCAGTGTTGAATGGTCTGTAAAAATTTTGAAGTGTCCTCCCAACATGCAGTGGCGAAATTTTTGCAATGCATACACCATCGCTAATCCTTCCCACTATGTTGTTGTGCAGTTCCTTTCTGTAGTAGACAACTTCCGACTTGCAAAGGAGACTGGGTGATCAATTGCTCCTTCTCCTAGTTGCACCAAAATTACTCCTAATGCAACTAATAATGCATCCACATGGACATGAAACTCCTTCATCCAATATGGAAAGACTAATATTGGTGTTGTAACCATCTTATTTTTTAGAGTATCGAGACTTCCCTAACACTCATTGCCCCATTCGAATTTTGCATCCTTCTTCAACAATTTTTCCAGTGGTGTTGTGATTGTTGTGTATTCCCTTATGAACTTTCGGTAATACCCCATATGGCCCAACATTGCCCTGATTTATTTTACTGTTGTTGGTGTGGGTAGATCGACAATTACTGCAGTCTTGGTGGGATCGACCAACATACATTTCTTGCGTATGATGTGTCCTAAAAAATTCCCAAATGGAGAACAAAATATACACTTCTTCATACTCAGTGATATCTAAGTTTTTCTACATCTTTCCAACATCAGAAGCAGGTATATGATGTGGTCTTTGACCAACCCATAGATGGTCCATTTGTCCATGTATACTACCAAGAATTTATGATTGAATTCTTTCAACGCAATGACTACTATTCTTGAGAATATCGTAGGTGCATTCTTGAGGCCAAATGACACTACAATGTACTGAAAACATACCCACTCATTTATGAAAGTGCTTGTGTGCCTATATTCCTTCACAATTTTTATCTGGTGGTAACCTAAAAAGCCATCCATGAAGGAAAAGATCTCTTGTCCTTCGATTCCTTCTAGTACTTCATCATTGAATGGTGTTGGGAACAAATCATGGAGACTTGCATCGTTCAAATTCCTTAGGTCGACACAAAATCAAATTTACCCTGTCTTCTTGACTTCAACAACTATTGGATTGATCCATTCTGACTCTTCCATAGGTTTAATGATGCCAGCATCTAGAATCCTATCTACTTTAGCCTTGACATGTTCCTTGTATCGTGGGTTCAATCGATAAGGACGTTCCTTTACTAGTTTCACATATGCCTGTATAGGGATTCTCATTTCTCCTAAGTCTCCTAAAATCCCTTTCATCTCAACCAATTTAGTCAAAAACAAACCCTGGAACTCGTGCAGTAGATCAATGATCTTCACCATAGAGGGATTAACTTCGGGTTCTCTATCATCCCAATATTGACCTTCCTTACCTTAAGTGGTTGCTAGATTTTGTCGGGTGGTATTTTCGGTGCCATGATATCCCAACTTCCTTCTGATTCTAAAATGTTGATATTTCTTAGATCATCCACATCACCAGGTGCTCCTGTCACATTGTAGCATTCCGTCATCAACTGTGTTACTAATGTGTCCTATGATCATGCTGGTAATGCCACTGGAACTATTTCCAACACGACGTTGCAAATGTGATGAAGTATGCTATGCATCACCGGATCAACATTCACAAATCTAAAAGTATGAATGAAGTAGGAAGTCAAGTATTCCCATGTTGGAACCTCCCTTCGCAGTTCAGACGATATGTACCATCTTCGTGGTATTTCTTCCAATGTATGGACAAATGCATGTACCCATTCCTCTTTTGGATTCAATATCCATGCAATTTGACATGCAACTAGATGATCAATGGGATCATTCCTTCTATCATACTTTCTCCCCTAGTAGTGCTCTATTTTCCCAAATCGAACTTCCATCAGTCTGCGACATATCAACCAGCCACCAATTGAGATTTTATGTGTATCCCACCATCTCTCGAGATTATCCTTCAATGCTTCATCCATCTCAAATAGTCGCTAAGGCTCTGATACTTTGGCCTCAAATTCATCAATAAAACCATCCAAGTTAAGGATCCCTTCATAGGTTGGTATTTCGAGAAATTCTGTTGCGACTCAGCACAGTGACTGAGTGACTCACCCACATTTTCCGACCGATACTTCATGTAACCAATTCTACCAATTCTCTAGTGCATTGTCATAATCTGATGATCCAAAGATAGTACTTCACCAACCAAGCTCCCTGTCTGTGGCAAGATGGATGTAATCTATAGAAATATTATATGCATTATCCCATCCTCCCACAACTTCCTCCTTCACTGGTTCGACATATCTTTGACCTTCACTAGGATCTAATGGGGCAATGATCCACATATCATGATTCTCAAAAGTCATCACTCTCTTCATGAAGTTAATAACCTCCATATTGTCATTTTCCCAGCCAATCCCCAACAACACGGGATATGAGCTACTTTTATCGACTATCTCAATAACATTGAAGTCTGTATAGGTATTTAGTTCCTCCACTTCGACAAGTAGGTGTGGTACTCATCCAATTGGTGACACTCTAGCTTGATTTTCCATTCGCAGTTGTGACAGGGGACCAAACCAACTATGGTTTCCCCATCCTTTCCCAATTTTTCTTCGTTAAGATGTTTACATCTGATCCTAGATCCAAGATGACCAAATCCACATCATAGTCATTGATCTAGATATTCATTCTCATTTTCTGTCCTAATTTATTCTTATTCAAAGAGTTCATGGTGTGACCTTTTCTCTCTTTCTCCTGCTGGTATAACAAGATCTCTATCTCTGCTAATTCATCATAATATTTTTCTAGCAAGAGACAACCTTCTAAAAAAAAATTACAATGTTCCAACCTTTTGCGCTGGTCCTGACACAGCTGTTCAATCAAAAGTAGGAGACATTTCATAGATAGGAAACTTACCCATGTTCTTGTTCAGTATGTCTGTTGTGTCAAAGAAATTTTCTTTCTTGGCATTGGCATTGAATCGTACCTTCTTTAGAGACGTCAATCAGATATTGAGGAGTGCTCTATCATCTCCCGTCGTCGCGAGCCACCTCTGTGATCAAATCTTTCGTTGCAACCTCCGTGGAATCTTCCTCAGAATCCTCCTTGTGGTTGATATTGCGGTTGGTTAATTTGTTGTTGTTGGTGAGCCTACGGTTAAGCGTACTGTGGTTGATTATACTGTGGTTGAGTATACTATGGTTGAGTATACTGTGACTATTACTAATTATACTGCTTCTGATTATATTGTGGCCGTGCCAGAGAAAATTGTGGTTGTTGTTGCGGCCTTTTCGTCACTCGGTGTTCTTCTCCTTTCATAAAATAAGTATCCATCGTTCTTTCTTGGAGCAATTTGTATTCTCTAGAATCCTTTTCTTCATGGCCAACCGATAAACATAAGTTGCAAAACATATTTGTCAGCTTCCACACAACCTTTTGAAGGTACACACATTCCTCATATCGATGTCCTCTAGAGTGACAGATCCGATACCATGGCAGAATTCCTTGGCTCAGTGGATTAGGGACTCCATCCTATAAGTATTTGCGGAAGTATAGACATTGATCATTATGATGTCCTTCTATTTGAAATCGAATACACCACACTTCTTCACAAATTTATTTTCCCTTCTTGATATTCTGAAACTGAATAGTAAGGTACTCTAATTGCGATTGGATTTGGTTCATACCGATCCATGTTTCACCAACTGGTGAAGCTTCCAACTTCATCGTAATTTATAGAGCCTCAGTTTGTTTCGTAATCTTATGTTGCATTAATGGAATCTGGATGTGAGGTACCAAATTCACGTTGAAACATTCTTTGTGTTGCATGTCACTCATCCTGAAGATGACCCTAGTCATTAGCGTCTTGAACCATTAATCAAAATCCCATACCGACTCATTCGAATGTTTTTTTATTTCTTTCAACTTAGTAATGTATTGCGACTCAGATTTGGGATTTTTGAATTCCTCAATTAGTTTGGTCCTAATCTACTCTAGTGTATTATGTTGCTTCCATGTCTTCACTTGTACAAACTTCATGTACCAATCCAATGCTCAACCTCGAAAGGTTGTCTCTAGTTTTCCTTTCTTGATATCTTCATCTTGGACTTGATTTACGGTCCATACTACTTTTTGTCAACCAAAATGGCACTTCTCCATCCGAGTACTGATATTCATTATGTCGGTACACAAAAGGACCATCAGGATTGAAGTGGACAAAAAAATATAGATGTGCATGACCTTTGATGCATGATATGCAGACCATCTTGATATATTTTTATTCTAAGTTTTGGGTTGCACACGCAACTATGTGCATTGCAACTCGCGTGTCATACATGACTAAGTGCATTGCAACCCACGTGTACCTTGATACATGAGTTTTCTTTGAGAAACAACCATTTCATATGTGCCTTTCCTATATCAATACTAGAGTGTACCTTAATTCAACATTAAAAAATATAAATCATGATTAGATGAGATTAGTTAGGCCCTAATCCATAACAATCCCAACTGTCTCAACCATCCTAACCTTCGAAACCTCTTTATTTCCCAATGTATAAATAGAGGCCTTGGGATGGGGCTAATCAATCAATTTGGGAAGAGCAAAGTTATGCTGGTGGTACATCTTTAGAGTCTTGGAGCAGCAGAACTCAGAGTCCTCGGTCACAGAGGAGTCTTTGTGTCAGAAGTTGGGTTGTATTCTCACCTATTCATTGTTTATTAATAAAGAGAATTATTATTCCAATAATTGTATTGTGCTTTTCTCATGTATATTGGTTAATGAATAATGTCATTTATATTATTAATATGTTTTTCATCTAGCCTCTGATATATATATGTATGAGATATTGCTTGAATAATTGGCTCTTTGTAGGTGAAGAGAAGAAGCCCTAGAATCTTTGGAGAAGGTTGAAGTGAGATAAGACCAAGCTTGGATCAATCATCATAAACTGGGTAAGACAAACTATATTCCTATTCGCATTTCAATTTCTATAAAAGATAATTGTCTACAAGTCTAATAGTAAGTTGGTAACCCAAACCCTAAGTTACAAGGGTGTATTGTCATGTACAACAAAACTGGTGACTCCACTGGGGAGTCCATCCTACTGTAGGTTCCCTTTACCAGTCTTTGCTCTAATTCTGATTCTGAGTGTGGTCCCTTTTATCTTGCTTTTGATTTACAGTGTAGTGTGCCTAGAATTCTCTGCTAGTCCTTTTTTCTTTAAAAAATTTTGGCTGTACACATGGGTTGTTGTTATACATAGTCGCATGTATGACCTTGTACACACAAGTTGCTCTATAAGAATGCCACGTGTTGTATGCAGGTTTCCTCCATACACAATCACGTGTTTCCTGTACCAGCCTAAAAGTTAGGTATGTTTTGCTTCTCCCTGTCTCTTTGGATTTTTAGTTGTTTGGAATTCTTCTATTTTTGGCATGACTATGTGAGTCTGAAGTCTTGTGAGTCACACCATTTGCTTGTTTTTTAAGACTTTGAGCCTTTTGTTTGAATTTATTTCATCTTGTGAATTGAAGGTGGCCCTCCTGCTTGGTTTACAAGTTTAGTGCTTGTGTCTAGGTCAGTGATCAGAGCTTTAGATGCTTTATACTCTGTACTACATTTTGTGGTGTCAGTTTGTCACTTGTTCTTTTGTGAATCTAGTGGACTCTTTAGGTTCAATAGTTTCTCCAAGTTAGGTTTTTTCCAAGTCTTCTTCTTGATTGGTTGTAAGTAATTTTGAGTCCTTTATACCTCATTTCACTTTTTATATGCTTTGGTTATTCAAAATTGCTCAAAATTCGCATTTAGTTGCACTATAGTTTTTGAAGATTTCGAAAAAAAGTGAAGAAATACATTTTATACTTTTGCATTTAGTTGTTTCTTTTCAGTATTTTCCAAATAAAATTTCAAAAATTATAAAAAGTATTCTTAGTTTTCTCACATTTAGTTTCAAATTCATTAGCTTATATTTGCAAAAAAGAAAATAAATTTGGTTTAAGTAGTTGCAATTTACTTTGGAATTTTCTTTATACATCATTTTACTTTTTCTTATTGAGTCTATAACACCACAGTCTTTCATGCCATTTACCTCTGACTAAAAGAAACCTTTTAAAATGAATGATATAATTTAAAAATTATTAGTAAGTTTTATTTTATAAGCTCATACGCCAACTAGCTTAGGCTAGACTTGTGGAATAGGGAGTTTCAACTCTCCACAAGTGTTTAAATTCATACATAGTTGGCCAATCAATAGGTAAACCCTCTTCTATGTTGATTGTATCTGGGAAGCTCCTCTCAAACGGGAGTTAAGCATGAGGCCGTGTGGAGGCTTGGACTGAGGAGATAACCCTCCAATTCCTTGTCAAAGCATAGGCCAAGGTTTTTGTGCATCTAGAGACTTCTGTCAATACCACCCTTTAGGACACATGTGGTGCTGGTGTTGATAGGGTTTTGGGCTTTTCTACCCTTCCCATGTGTACGAACTAGGCTTGCGAATGTCCCCCCATATTGTCAATATAGTTGCGGTATCCTTTAGTCTCTTTGACATTTAGGGTTCATACACATGTACACCGGAAGGCTATTTCTGGTTGACCTTGGAAGGGCTTTGAAGGTAACCCTGGTAGAAGGTGTGGAGGGTGGTGGGTGATTCCTCTACTTGTGCCTAAGAACACCTATAGGGACGCTAAGTAACTGTCTCTCAGCTTTATTCTGGAAAGCATATATTATACCCTTTGTGTCTTTTTTGGATTTAGGAAATTTTGTAGTGATTGTTGTGTGGTTTTTTTGTGTTTAGCATACCTTAGGGTGTGTGAACAGTCAATTTTCAATTGTGGAGGACCAACCTCTGAGAAGGTCAAGAAGGTTGAAAAACCTTCCTTCGTTTACTACAGTGGAGCCACCACCACGCCCTCAAAGGTGGATATTAGACACAGGCGGTTCTTTTGAACCAATAGGAATTAGTGAAGTTCTTGGTGAATTGGAACTTAGGACAAACCAGGTTGATACAACCACAGTAGAGATAGAATACTTACAGGATGACAAGTTTGTAAGAAAATTTAATTCACAACTTACTGAATTAAATGATCCTGTGATCGTCCAAGTTCGTCCATTTAATTCACCTGTGATTGGTGTTCCTATGAGAAGATTTATGACTAGTGCAGAAGAGATTCCATCTACCCCCATCTCAGCTATTCCGGCTGAAGGAGTGCCACCTCCCTTGGTTGGTACTTCTAGAACAAATATACCTGCTACTCCCTTAACTCCAGCTATTTGGGTGGTTTAACCACTGACTTCCAAAAATGTAGTAGGCACTTCTGGTGGGGAGGTCACTAGCATTCACAGTGTGTTTTTTGCTTCACCCTCTTTTGCATACACTGCTCAGAGTGGTCCTGTTGGATCCTCTTCATTTGTCCATGGTTTCCCATGGAAAGGGGGGCACACTCCCCCATCCACTCCATATGTAGGCCCTACACCTGCATATGTGGGGGTGCAGTTTGGAAATAATAACTCTTATGGTCAAGGTTTTCAAACACCAGTTTTGTCTCCTTTCATGAGCTCTCCCTTCTTGCTTTTTAGTGGAGGGATACTTGCTCCTGTTTTCCAGACTATGGTGTCAACTGTAGCAGCTCAAATGACATACACTGCACCACACATGAATAATCCACTGGATTATGGGTGGAATCCTTTTCAAAGTATTCCGACTACTTCGCAACCGGTAGTTGGGGGAAACCACGCCTTTACATTTGGGAACCAGGGGGAAAGTCCTTATACTTCCCAAGCTTGTACTTTTCAGGCTCTGATTAATCCCAAACATCCTTTCCTGGAAACTTTAAACTTGCCATATTTTTCCAAGTTAACGAATGACCTAGTGAAACATAATGCCACCTGGCCACCTATCCCTACCAAGTTACCCTTCGATATTCCAAAATTCGAAGGAAAATTTGGTGAATACCCAAGGGCTAATATCACCACCTTTCACTTGTGGTGATCTTCCAACTCGCTGAGCGATGACACCATTCGGTTGAGATTGTTCCAAAGAACTATGACTAGTGTCGCAGCAAAGTGGTACGTTGAATTACCCTCTGCTGTGTTTGATATTTTTTGGGAATTAGCTAATGTGTTCCTTAACCATTTCCAACTTCCTGTCCAGTATGATTCCAGCACAGACTTACTATCCAACTTTCGGCAGGACAAAGCCACTCACATTTTAGATCATATCCAAGAGTGGTGAAGGAAGAAGAGGCTCATTAAGGCCATTATCCCTCTCGATTTTTTGTTATAATGGTTCCTTAAGTCCTAATTGTCATATATATATAAGGATGTATCCACCTTGGGAGTACCTAATGAGGAAGAGTCTATCCTCAGGGCCCAGTAGTTAGATTTGATATACTCTTAGTTTGGGATTCTATATGAAATAATCCCTGATGCATAGTGACCAACACATAGTGTCGAGAAACCTAAGCCTAGACCCCATACTGATGGCGTGGTTGGTTCAGTTAAATATCCCACTGTAGAGTCTTTGGAAAAACAACTCCATGAGTTGTTTGTTAAACAGCCTACAATGGAGGTAGCAAATGCCACCCCCTCATCCCAAAACACAAACGTTTTTGCTCAATCCTCCCAAAATGGAAATCAGCAAGCTGGTGGGAAAAAGAAAAAGGGGAATAAAGGTGAGGGAAACCAAAATAATCCAAAACGCAAAAATAATGCTGATGGGGGATTAAAAGAGAAGAAGAATGTGAAATTTCCTTGTAAGTTGTGCTAGGAAGATCACCTGACCCATCTATGCACTCTTATAGATCAAGCTCAGAATCTGCTCAAAAATCAACAACCAGCTTTCCTAAAGGATCTGTTTCCCCAAGGACAGAATGCAGCTTCAATTTCTAACGTAGCAGGGAGCACTGCTAATGCACCTGACCAAAATTATATCAACATGGTTCGATCTGAGACATTACTCCAAGCTAGAAACAATAACTATGAGATGGAGGCTCCTAAGAAGGGTAAGTCTATAGGTGAAACTTCTAGCCCTCTCATAATTGAGAAACATGTCGAACCTATGCCTTAGATACCGAAAGGTGTATTCAAGAAAGAATTTCACAATCCTAATGCTAGGGCTACAACCAATTACTCTGTAGTTGAATATTTATCCCAAACCCCTTGTGCGATGTAATATTTGGAGGTGCTACAGAGTTGTACCACCCAACGAGATGCACTCTTAACAGCCTTATGTAGTATGGATTCATCGAGCCTTATGGCGAAGTTTGATTTGTCTAATGTCAAAATTTTCCTACCATATCATGTGGATTTGTCAATAGATGTCATCTATGGTGGAAAAACCATTGGAAGGTCAGTTGTTGACAAAGGTGCTTCCACATGTGTCATGTCCTTGTCTTGTTGGAAGGATCTTGGATATCCAGAGCTAGTTCCATCGAACACCCTACTTACTTCTTTCGACGAAAGGTCATTTCATCCACATGGTATCCTACCAACTTTTGAGATTAAGTTGGAAGGGAAGGAAATTTCTATTGATGTAGAGGTAATTTATGCGCTCTTGGATTATAACTTGCTTATGGGGAGAAGTTTGACTTATGCTATGTGTGCAATTTCATCAGTCGTTCTTTGAGAGGTAGTGTTTCTGCACGAAGGGAAGTTGGTTACTGTAGACCAACTCAGTTTCACTCAGAAGGGTCACATGGAAACTAATGAGTCCATTGTGCCATTGGTTGATCAAGTCAAACCTACTTCAGAGAGATTAGTGTCTAGAATGTATTCATCGTTAATGGGAACATTCAAGATCCCAGCCATGATAAATTACTTAGGTTCTACTAGTGTAGGGAAGTCTATCGCAACGGTTGTCGATAGAACAGATCCTTGGGTTCTTCCTTCCTGTTACAAACCTAAAGTTCCCTTATCGACAGTAGAAGTAGCTTATCAAGCTATTGTTAACACTAGTATTGATCCTGTTTTGATTCCTCCGACAGTCTCAGAGGAGCCGAAAGAAGCCTATCTGCCTGCTTGGGCAAAGAACGTTTTGTATACTGATGATTGCTTAGACATAGTTTTTCCTTTAGACGAATCCATTTTGGAAGCTATGAGCGGGAGAGATAAGATCTGTGAATATCTTCATCATAGATCCTACCTTTTTCTAGAGTTAAGAAGGATTGAAAATCAAGAGTTCCAGGTGAGACTGGCAGGTGATGCTAATATACCAATCAATCCCTTACCAAGGGAGGGAATATTTTTCGAGGGGAATATGGAAAACATTTCTGTTACTATCCTACCAGCTTTTGAGATTAAGTTGGAAGGGAAGGCAGTGTATATTGAAGTAGAGTAATTGATGCATTGTTGTATTATAAGTTGCTTCTAGGGAGAACTTTGACTTATGCTATTTGTGCAATTGCATCGGTCGTTCTTCGAGTGGTAGTGTTTTTGCATGAAGGGAAGTTGGTTACTATAGACCAATTCAGTTTCACTCAGAAGGGTTGTATTGAAAGTAATGATTCCACCATGCCATTGGTTGATCAGGTCAAACCTGCTTCAGAGAGCTTAGGGGATGGAATGTATTCATTGTTAATGTGAACATTTGATATCCTAGCCCTGATCAATTACTTAGGTTCTACTAGTGTAGGGAAGTCTATCGCAATGATTGTCGATGGAACGGATCCTTGGGTTCTTCCTTCCCATTAATAACCTGAATTTCCCTTATCAGTAATGGAAGTAGCTTATCAAGCTATCGTTAACACCACTATTGATCCCGTTTTTATTCCTCCTACAGTCTCAGAGGAGCCGGAAGAAGTCTATTTGCCTGCTTGGGCAGAGAACTTTTTGTATATTGATGATTGCTTAGACCTAGTATTTCCTTCAGATGAAGCCATTTTGGAAGCTATGAGCGGGAAAGATAATATTTGTGAATATCTTCATCATAGATCCTACTTTCTTCCAGAGTTAAGTAGGATTGAAAATCAAGAGTTCCAGGTGAGACTGGTAGTTGGTGAGACTGGTAGTTGATGCTAATATACCAATCAATCCCTTACCAAGGGAGGGAATATTTTTCGAGGGAAATATGGAAAAAAATTCATTATTATCCCTATCAACATCTTTGTGAACTCCAACATTGTGGAAAATGTATATATTGGTGCAAACTGCTCTCCAGAGGAGATTGCTATTTATACAGCCTTATTTAAGGAGTTCCGCGACGTGTTTTCCTAGTCATATGAGGAGATGCCAGGCATAGATCCATCAATATTCGAACATGAAATATGAACCTATCATGATGCCAAACCAGTTTAATAAAATCTTAGGCCTGTCAATTTATATAAAGCAGAATTTGTTAAGGCTGAAGTTGAAAAGTTGTTGAAAGCTGGTTTTAATTTACCCAATAGCTTTAAAAGAATGGGTATCCAATCTTGTTCTTGTCGATAAAAATCAAGGGACGATATGTGTATGTACTGAATTTTGCAATTTAAACAAAGCTTGTCCTAAGGATAACTACCCCACACCATTCATAGATCAAATCATTTATCCTTGTGCAGGGGTGAGGTTTTTTTCATTTATGGATGGTTTCTCTGGATATAATCAGATTCAAATCAAGACAAAAGTCCAACATAAAACAACTTTCATCTGTGCTTGGGGTACATTTGCATACAAGAAAATTCCTTTTGGATTGAAAAATGCAGGGGCTACCTTTCAACGGGCAATGAATTTTTCCTTCCATGACATCAAGTCTATTGTTGAACCCTACCTAGATGATCTGCTGACGCATTCTCGTAAGAGGATCGATCATCCAGATCAATTGCATTTAATTTTTGAACGATGCAGGAATTAAAAAATATGCTTGAACCCACACAAGTGTGTTTTCTATGTTGAGTCAGGTAGGCTGCTTGGGTTCATATTTTCTAACAAAGGTATTCAGGTGGATCCTTTGAAAGTTGAGGCCATTGTAAATCTGCCTCCTCCTCATTCCATCAGGAAACCTTAGAGACTGCAAGGAAAGTCTAACTTTCTTCAACACTTTATCATGAATTATACCAAGATCACCAAAGGTTTCATGCCCCTATTGAAGCAAGACACCCCATTTGTATGGGATAAAACCGCACAACTTGCGTTCGAGGAATTAAAGAATGCTTTTTTGTTGGCCCCTTTATTGCATCCACCAGATTACTCTCGTGATTTTATATTGTATCTGGCTGCATCCGAGTCGACCATTGGGGTAGTGCTAGTCTAGGAGGATGATACGATCCAATATAATTTCATCTATTATCTTATTCGTGCTTTAGCTGGCCCTGAAGATAGGTACTCCCACATTGAAAAGTTGGCTTTAGCAGTTGTGTATACTGTTCATAGGTCACATCACTACATCTTACTGAGGACTATGATAGTAGTGGCGGATGTTAATCCTTTCCAATATGTCTTGTCCTGAAGCATAGTTGGAGGAAAATTTAACAAATGGATAGTCATTCTCTAGGAGTTTGACTTGGATTTTCAATCCGCCAAATCGAAAAAATCCTTAGTTTTTGTAGAGCTTATTGCAGAATTTCCAATTGAAGAAGATGTAGCAATTGAAGAAGACTCATTCCTAGATGAGCACATTTTCTTGATTTCCACCTTTGACCCTTGGTATGGAGATATACTTATCTATATCCATACTTTGAAGTGTCCTAGAACCTTTTCGCAGGAAGAACGACAAAAATTATGCTTACATGTGAAAAACTACTTCATCATTGGGGATACTTTATACCGTAGAGGAGTAGACTTTGTTTTGTGTTGGTGCCTCACCCACGAAGAGGCTGAGAGTGTCCTAAATTATGCCCATAGTAGAGTGTGTGGCGGTCATTTATATGGGTTAACAATGACCCAAAATATTTTACGTGTCAGTTATTTCAGGCCCATGATCTTTAAAGATTGTTTGGAAGCCATGAAGCAAAATCATCCTTGTCATCTTTAAACCAAAAAGATGTGGTCACATCCTGCTCCATTATTTACCGTCATCGCAATGGGCCCCTTCACCAAGTGGGGGATAGATTACGTGACATGCAACCTAGTTTCGGCTAGGGGGCACAAATACATCATTGTCGCTGTGGATTACTTTACAAAGTGGGCATAGGCAATGCTCACCTTCAAGGATGATGGGGAAACTGTAGCATTTTTCATTTTCAACTAGATTATCATCCTTTTCAGTATTCCTGGATTGTCATTGACAATGGCAGTCATTTTCAAAACAGCATGATGACCAAAGTGGCTACTATGATAGGGTTTAAACAAGAACATGCGTCTTCTTTCTACCTGCAAGCGAATGGTCAAGTCGAGGCAGTCAATAAGACCTTAAAAACTATTATCAAGCATACTATAAATGCAACCCGATCAAATTGGTACATCATGTTGTATCCTGCACTTTGGACTAATCGAACAAATGTGAAAACTGCCACAGGGTTCTCACCTTTCCAACTCGTTCATGAGGTAGAAGCAGTAACCCTGGTTGAATGTGAAATCCCATATTAAAAATTTTCCATTCATGTGTTACCTGACATGACTAAACTGGAAGAACGTTTTCTACATTTAGAACATGTTGGTAAGAACCCACCAACAAAGCCTCATTGTCAGGGGTTTTAACTCTGTCGACGCACAACCAGCGCGATCTCCCTAAGCACCAATCCAGACAGGTTTCACCCTACCTGGAAACACCCACAAATTGGATGAAGTCTCACCCGAGATGTTTGAGGGAGCGTTGTTGGAACCAAGTTTCCTCCAGTAAGAAGGAAGGAAAAGGAATCAATGACTCATCAACATAATCATCAGATTCTTCAGAGATAGTTAATTAGTATCACAGCATCCATCACAGATCTATCAGCATAACTAACAGATCTCTAACAGATCGCATCTTTCACTTATTCATCATAGTAGTGTCATTCATTCATACAACAGATTCAGTAAACACCCATCATTGACATTGTAGCACATAAAGACAAGAAAGAAACAAGAGACAAGATCAATTTAGGGTAACATCCATCATGTCATATTACTTCTATGTAATAGATACAAATCATACAGTACTTCTCCACAAAAGGAGAATCATCACAACCCAATATTCAATAGCTAGTTGACACAGACAGAGCCAAAACCGCTTAAGAACAAAATGAAGCGACAAGATCACACATAGTTATCAGATCACGAAATGGATTGATCGATTGATCTTCCGCATCAATGATGATTTAGAATTGCAATTCTAACTCTATATATAGGCTTGTGTTTTTACATCCAAGGTCCAATTCTAACTAAATTCTAACCAACTAGTGACCTATATCCACAAAATGTGGTCAATCAGTACAAAATTGCATAAGAAATTCCAAAAATGGTTATTCTTCTACTTATTGCATTGATTTTGTCCTACACGGTGTCATGTTAGCTTGCGGAGACTTTGTGGTGCTATGCAACTCACTTACCCAAAACCCCTGCCAAAAGGCCCCCAAGACAGTGTTGTGGCTCATCCTTGAGCCACGTTAGGTAGACAGGGTGTACTCCGTCATCTTTGTCTTGAACTCCTTGAACTGCTGTGAGATCTCATGAACTTGGAGCTGGACTTGTTCAGTTGTGTCTCAACAATTTAGTAGGTCCTATTTCACAAGTTTCTCCTCCTCAGCCTTGCTATCCACCATCTTCCTACCTTTTTGTACTGCCTACAACGTAGTGACTGCTTTGACATCCAACTGCCCGCCAATTTGTTAGAATTCATCTAGCTAGGTGTTGCACTTGCATTGGCGTTCTTTGGCTCTGGCGGTTCTCTATTGTAGGTACTTCAATTCTTTGGAGTGCATAATCTGAACCATGAGAGGCATTGCTCTTAGCGACGTCTTCAGCTTCGTCAACTGAGCTTTAGCTTCCTACGCTTGCTTGGTCAATTGGTCTAGTTGTTCATCCTGGATGACACTTTGCCAGAACTATGTCATTTCCTTGGTGACCGTCTTTGCTTACTACTCCATATCCTCAAAATGGGCCATGATATCTTCGATAGTATTTTCTGGTCAAGCGGCGTCTTGGGGTAAATAAGGGAATTCAATAGATTGTTGGTCAACTGGAGCTGGTAAATAACTTCCCCAAGTCATTTGGCCTTGGCAACTGTAGTGATTTCTATCATGATTTTGTATATGTGTTGACATGCCTCGTTAACAACTTGCTCAATCGCACTGCAACTAGCACAGAGCTGCACTTTCTCGACAACAAGGCGGTCTTGTTCCTTCTTTAACTCAATGATTTCTTCGGCAGCTTTCCGCTGTAGCTCTTCCTGCTCTTTCTTCAATGTGGCAATCTCCTACCCCCTTTCTTCCTCAAGCTACTCTTTGACCTACTACAACTCATCAGCTTCTTCCTGCAACTTCTTAGCTGCATCCTACAACTGCACGTACCCATCGCTAAGATCCTTCTGCCTATCATCTAAATCCTAGAGACCTACTGTAGCTGCACTAGAACTTTAGTAGGTAACTTATCATAGATCAAAATCCCTTGGCAATAGTTGCAGCAACAATTTCACTTCTTCATTTCCTGCATCGATTGCAGCAAGGGGAACTTGAATGTTCCTAGCCTGCGGCTTGGTGCTAATCACCGAGAATTCCTATATCATAGCCCTCTCTGGTGTCATTTTTGAAACAACATCATAAATAGAATCTAAGTTAGATATTACTGCAGCAAACCCTTCTTGGTTGGAATGATGCATGGCTTGCGCCATGGCATTAGATGAGTTCATGGCAGCCTTGATGAGCCACTGCACTTGGTTCACCATCACAGAGTGGGTGGTGCTACCCGCGTCGAGGTCCATGCACCTTTTGGTTTAGGTCTCCTCCAAGATGCATTATGCTTCTAGATTAGATTCCGTCGATGACTCTCCATCAGAGTCATGAATACTTTTCTCTGCTCAGACAAGCTCGATAGGGGCATCTGCTGGTATCCTCGTAGATATATCCTCCACACTCATAGGTTCATTCCATTCAGCTGACCACTCCTAAACTACGACATCCAATTCTTCATCTACGATTTTATAGGCCACAGGAAGCCATTGCTTGCCGAGGTCCCATCGCGTTTGGATATAAATGGAATGAGGCCCGATAGAAAATTGAAGGATCCTATGATCTTTGAATGTTGTGGCATTGAATAACCGAGGAACCTTGATGTCTGTGGCTTGCAGTGCCTCCCAATAGACCCAAAAATGGATCACACATTCTGTCTATCTACTAGGCTCCTCGACCCACCACAAGTTCTGATACCGTGCACCTTTTCACACTTCCACAGCAGTGACTGACATCAGATGGTAGTCCTTCAGCTCCATCCATGCGACTAATGCAATGAGAATCAACAACCAACTGTAGGAAAAAGGTCATTCCCCGGCCTGAGTGGTGATAGCATATTCTAGAAACTAGTTTAATAGAAACAGGGTCCAGTTCATTTGTACGCCTTCGATGCATTTTTGTGCAAACGCAACCATGCTTGAATTACATTAGACGGGTTGATTCTTCCGAACAATCTTGCTAAACAAAATGCATGCCTCGATATGCACTTTTCGCTCATTAATACTCTTGATGCGATAGGCATGGCCATCACGCTGGAATCCAAATCTCTCCTTCAATTGCTGGGAAAGCTTTTTGTCATTGTCCCGCCCTTTGAGATACTCCGTCGGATCTTCCCCAGCCTTTGGTAATCCTGTGATTTATGAAATTAGGTCGACCGTGATAGGAATAGGGTCATTCAACCATAGTGTCCCACCATGAAATCATGCCAATTGTTGTTTGACACATGCATGTGCTTCATTCAATCGCCTGAAATGAGGCATGTTAATGAGCCCCAACAACCTAGACTTGTTCAAGCCCCACGCCCATGGGTGGTGAATCCATTGGATAGGCGCACTAGGAACCATAGAAAATGAATGATAAGTTTCATCCACTACATCCTTCAGTAGCAACAAATCATGGTCTTGATACTTGATCTTGACCAAGGTGGGTATGATGTCTATCGAGCAAGTCATCCCTTCTTGTAGTAGCGACAACTTCGACAGATACTTATGATTCTTGGTGAGCTTCTTTGGCTTCACCCCAGGTCGCATTGGAGCAACATATCCAAGGATATCATTGATGGGGATGCCCCTGGGTTCTGCAAACTCGATAGCTCCCGAGATTGATGGTCTGATCTGTGCAGTTCCCTCCCCTTGCACCCTAGAGGAAGTGCACGTGTGTCTCTTCTACGGTGGTGTGGAACTAGGATTCTGGGCCTTTTGCTTCCCTTAAGGGATCGAAAAGGATCCAACTAGAATGCTCATGACTTCCTTTATGATTGTTGTGGGCCGAACGGGGGATTCTGGATCACTCGAAATCTTGACTGTGTCAGGATTTCTCAGCATGCCACACTTTGCAATCTACACAATGTGAATGAATACACTTCAATTTCACTCCTTTTCTATTGCGCAAAATTTTGCTACTGCATTGATCTCAAAAATTCACTCATTTAAACTAAACAATGCCTTGCATCCATGTCCCACGTCTTCTTATATCCAATTACCGATCCAATCTCATCATTGTCAAATCCACCATGTCCATCATGACCAAATCTAGCATTAACAACCCCAAATTCATCAATAATATCATCTCGCTAATGGTCGTATCATTCATAAATGCACATCACTTCACCAAGCGTTGTCGGCTAACTGCTTCAACTATCTGTATTTATTGTTGATTTGACCAACTCACATCCCTGCAGTTATCGCAGGTGGTCTTCCTCACAACACTATTGATTTCTATCCTTGCACAGCCTCTTCCTCTATGCTCACCTTGTTGTTATGTATGTAGTATATATATATATATATATTACCCTTGCATAGTGCCTCAAGCATTGCGCGGCGCGAGCCTCGTCCTATAGGGCTTCAAGCAAGTGCCATTCACAAGTTTAGGTAGCAATGCACCATCTAATTGTTGTAATTGAACTGCACCCCCATAAGTAATTGAATGAACAATATATGGGCCTAACCAATGCATTTGTAACTTACTTGGATGCTTCATGAACTTGTTGTCATATAATAGCACGAAATATCCCTATGTAAATTGCTTAATCTTAATGTGGTGATCATGCCATGGCTTCTATCAATCCTTCTTGACGCACTGGTGGAAACCTATGATAAAGTGGTCCTGTTCAAGTTGGATCAACTATGTGATGCGCTCCTCTAGTGCTTCTGCATTATCCATGCCAGTCATGGAAAAAATACGTAGACTAGGAACAGTGTATTCCATAGGCATGACTTCCTCTTTCCCATATACCAATTTGAACGGTGTCTGTCTTGTTAGCCTTTTACAAGTGATGCAATATGCCCACAGTACTGCTGGAATTTTCAAATCCCAATCGTCACAATTAGCATTACATACCTTTGTAAGCGCGGTTTCCAATATTTTGTTGAAGGCCTCGACAGTCCCATTCGCATAGGGATGGTATAGTGTGCTTTTCTTATGCTACAACTGCAACTCCTCGGTTAGTGCTCTCACCATTCGATTGATAAATTGACTGCCCTGGTCACTCATCAATAACCTGGGAAATCCAAACCGTGTCACAATATTCTCGAATATGAACTTTGCTGATGTCACAGCGATGCAATCTGCAATTGGCACGGCCTACGCCCACCTTGTCAGATAGTCATTTGTTGTAATGATGTATCATGCACCAGTCCTCTTTCATGGTTGATTAATTGGACCCACAAATTCCACAACCCATTTATCAAAAGGTTGTAGAGTTACCTGTGGTAGAAGCGACATCTCATCCTGCCGTGACGGTTTTCCGACGCATTGATAGACAACGCAGCTCCATTCATATTCTGCCACATCATTATGTAAAGTAGGCCACCCTATCCCAGCGTGTAGCACCTTATGCATAGTATTCCTTCCTCCATAGTGGCCTCCCATGATTCCTACATGTGCTTCTGCTAGAATAGGTCCTTTCTCATGCAGTAAGATGCACTATCGTAGGATTTCATCTGGTCCAAGTGTGTATAATTTCCCAGTAATCAGCTGGAAATATGAAGCCTTCACTACCAACTACTTCTTCTGACTAGTCAACATGTCCTCTGGGGCAACTCCATTTTCCAAGAACTGAATGAATTGAGCATAATGGTCATCTGTGATATCTACCCGAAACAGCTGTGCATCAAATAATCCATCATCAATATTGGTAGTTTATTCTCTTGTCTCAATGTGGGACAGATGATCAGGGCCAGCATTTAATTGTCATGGCTTCACAATTATCTCAAATTCAAGTTATTGAAAAATTAGCAGCCATTGACAGATCCCCCCCCCCAACACAGGATTATTGACCAGATATTGCAAAGCGGAGTGGTCCGGGAACATTTTGAAGTGACCTCCCAACAGATAGTGCCTAAACTTCTGCAACGTGTAAACCATGGCCAATCCCTCTCTTTCAGTGGTTGTGTAATTTCTTTCAGAAAAATACAACTTCCTACTTGCAAATGTGATTGGCTGATCCAGGTCACCCTTTCCTGGTTTTGCAAGTACTACCCCCAGCACAATAGAAGAGGTGTCAACATAGACATGGAACTCCTTGTTCCAATTGGGGAATACAAGTATAGGAGTCGGCGCCATCTTGGCCTTCAGTGTGTCAAAGCTTCCTTGACACTCTTGATTCGACTCAAATGTAACATCCTTCTTTAAAAGCTTCTCCATAGGGGTTGTAATTGCAAAGTATTCTTTGATTAACTTGTGATAGTACCCCATGTGTCCCAGCGTTGCACAAAGCATCTTCACATTTGTCCGTGGCGGCAGACTAAGGATAAGTGCAATCTTCATAGGGTCAACCAATAGACCTTTCTTGCACACCATGTGTCCTAACAACATTCTGAATGGTGCACAAAAAATGCACTTCTTTGAATTCAATGAAATTTGATGTTGTCGACAACTTTCCAGCATCAACCGCAGGTTTTCTAAATGATCCTTAACTAGACCATAAACTGTCCAATCATCCATGTATACCTGTAGGAACTTCTGAATGAAATATTTGAACACGGCAACAACCACCCAAGAAAATATCGCTGGTACATTCTTTAATCCAAAGGGCATGACTGTATATTGAAAACAACCCCATTCAGTGACAAATGTGGTCTTATGCAAATCTTCCTTTGCGATTCAGATTTGGTGATACCCTGAAAAGCCATCCATGAAGGAGTACATCTCTTGGACACCTACCCCTTCAAGGACCTCATCTGTAAAGGGAGTTGGAAAAGGATCATGTAGGAAGGAATCATTGAGCTTTCTCAAGTTGACACAAATGTGAACCTCTCCAGTCTTCTTGTCCTGAATCACCATAGGGATTATCCATTCCGATTCCTCGACAAGCTCAATGATTCCAACGTCCAACATCTGATCAAGCTCAGCCTTGACACATTCTTTGTATCACGGGTTCAGTCGATACGGCCTCTGTCGCACAGGTTTCACGTCTAGATTCAATGAGATTTTCATCCCCCCTAGATCCCCTAATATCCATTTCATTTTCGAGTACCGTGTCGAAAATAAATCCTAGAACTCATGTAGCAGATCTGTGATCTGTGCCATTGTTTCATCGTCCCAATAGTCTCAAATTTTAGTAAACTTTGGGTTCTCTTCTATCCCAATGTTAACTTTTCTGAGCTTCATCGGCTACCTCATGGGGTCAGTTGGTGTGTCTGGAGTAGCAACATTGTGACTTCCTTATAATTCCGGAATATTGACATTCTGCAACTCATCATCATCTTCAGGTTCACAAGATAGATTGTAACACATCATCATGGATTGCATATGACACTACGCATGCAGATATATAGGGTATGCTGCTAGTACAACCTTAAATACTGCATCGCAGATGCATTGGAGTGCATTATTGACCTCGGGGTTATCATCCCAGAAGCTAAAAGTCTGTGGAAAGAAAACCAATAGCTTCTCCCCGGTAGTTATGGTTATGCGTAGTTCTGTCGTTACATACCATGATCTAGGCATCTCGTCCAAAGTATGAACAAAAGCATGAGCCCACTCATCCTTGGGCCATGATGCCCACAAGGCCTGACATTCCATCAAATGACTAGTGGGTTCATTCTTCCCATCATATCTCCCAGCATGATAGATCTCTGAATCACCGAAACACACCATCATCAATCGTCAACACTATGCCCATTCATTGATTGTCTTCTTGTGAGGATCCCACCAGCGTGCTGAGGTGGCCTTCAATGCTTCTTCCAGCACCAACAACCTATGTGATTCAAACATGTTTTATTCAAATTATTTCAGGGATTCAGACAAATTTGGAAGCCCCTCATATATCGACAACTCAATGATCTTAGTCACGATGCGACATAGGGATTGCGTGACTAGTCCACACTTTCTAAAAGAAACCTCATGCAACTAATTTTTTCAACTTTCTAAAGCACCATCAGAATCAGATGACACATAGCTAGTGTTGTGCCATCCAAGTTCACCATCGATGGTAGGGTGGATATAGTATTCAGAGATATTGTAGGCATTATCCCAACATCTACCAACTTCATCCTTGACAGGTTCAATATTCCGACATCCTTCATGAGTGTCCATGGGAGAAATGACCATGATATCTTGGTTTTCGAATGTCATAACCCACTTCTTGAAATTGATAACTACCATAATATCATTGGCCCATCCGATCCCCAACACTATGGGATAAGAGCGTCCACTGTCAACTACTTCAATAAAATCAAAATAAGCATATGTCTTCATACCTTCGACATCAACGACCAGGTTTGAGACATGGCCAATAGGCTAAACTTTGGCCTGATTTGCTAGTCACAGTTGCACAGGGGACCATCCCAAAGTTGGATTTCCCATCAGCTGCCAAGTCTGATCGGTCAAAATATTCACATCTGACCTGAGATCCAGAATAATTGAATCGACTTCATAGTCCCCGATCTAGATGTTCATTCTCATCCCTTTTCCTGTCTTTCTCTTCTGGAGGGAATTCACTGCGGAATCCTTCAGCATCTTATTCTGGTGGTATAAAAACTTATCAATCTCAACGAGAGCCTTGGGATCTCTGACTAGTGACAAACAACTCTCAAAAAACTATTGCAAGGTACCATGCTGTCGCGATGGTCCTACCTCTATAGATGGATCAAAAGTAGATGGCATTTCAACAATAGGTGGCTTACCCAAATTTCTCCCGATTGCATGATTAGCCTCAAAGAAGGTATCTTTCTCTATCACAATATCAAATGCTGCCATTTTATTCCTAGCAAACCAAACTTGTTGATGGGGCCCATCTTCTTTGATCGTCACACCTGAATGAGTGACGACAGCAACGTCAACAGCTTGGGTTATGGGTTCTGCTAGAATCGTCGCAATCATTGGTCCTTGATTCAGGTTCTAAGCTTAGTTTAGGGGTGGATTTTGATTCGATAGTGGGTTCATAGGCTGATTTTGAGTCTGTAGTGGGATCTGAGTCTAATTTTTTCAATGGCTGTTGGTTCTGTACTTGGTTTTGGTTTTGAAACCGGTTATGATTCTGTAACTGAGGGATGTTTTCGGCTTGCCACATCACAATCAACTGAGGGAAATTTTCAACATTATGCTTTCTTTTTGTGTATTATGTACACTGCAAATGATGACACTCCCTCTGGTGGTTCCTGAATACTCCACAGTTGTAACACTAGATTGATTCTCGACCTCGTCCGAAGCCTCCTCCTTGTCCCCTAAATCCTCCTCGAAATCCTCCTTGCCGCTGGTATTGTGGTTGAGGTGCTTGCTGGTATTGTGGTTAGGATATCTGCTACAGGGAATTTGGTTGTTGTTGAATGTAGTTCACTTCTTGAACATATTGTAGTTGAGGTTAAGTGATCAACAATTTATTGTACTGTGGTTGCAATGCAAACTATGGTTGTGCTACAAACTACGGCTGCGGTGTGAACTATGGCTGCAATGTGAACTGTTTGCTGCGACTGTGATGGATTAAAATGCATTTGTGGAGGTGGTTTATACTGAACCTAGGATGTTGGCTACACCATCAACGGCTGAGGCTACGACTGCTGGATCATGCGAGGGACCTTGCCCTTCAAAAATTATGAATCATATGTTCTATCTTGAAGCAATTCATAAGCTCGACAGTCTTTATCCTCATGCTCCACTGAGTGATAAAAGGGGCAATACAAACTTTCTTGCTTCATAACCATCTTCTGCATGTAGCTACAGTTTTTGTTTCCATGCCCATATACCTAACATATGCGACACCATGGTACACCAATGCAGCTCAAGGGGTTAGAGCAAATAATTTCAGAAATTCGGATAGGTGTCCTTGGTGTGTCTATCCACATGACACCATGTGCACCAAAGGTCATCATGTTATTCTTTTTTCGTCTTGATATATTTGTAGCTGGAGTGTCAAATTTGCTAGCTGCACCTAAATCTGGTTCATGCCGACTGCAGTCTCCCCAATAGGCAAAGATTCTAACTTCATCGCAATCTCTAGAGCCTCACTCTATGTCGTGATATTTTGCTTCATTAATGGTTGTCAAATGTGTGAGACCAATGCATCGATGAACCACTTCTTATGCTGAACATCACTCATTTTGAAGCTGACTCGGGCCATCAACATCTTAAACCATTGATCAAAATCCCAATTTGTTTCATTCGAGAACTGCTTGATCTATTTGAGTTATGTAATATACTGGGCCTCAAATTTGGGTTTCTTAAATTCCTTGAATAGCCCTTCCTAGATCTCATTCAGTGTTTTTTCTGTAGTTCCCTGAGGAACCTGCATGAATCTCATGTACTAGTCAAGCGCACGACCCCTGACGGTGGTCTACAACTGGATTTTCTTGGTATCATAATCCATAATCTGTCTGGCAGTCCAGACTCCTTCACATAAGAAGCAGAACTGCTCTGGGTCATCAGTCTCATTTCCATGGAATATTGGTAGCTTCATCTCATCGCTTTCCATTCTGGGCCTTCTTCCTCCAAATGGTGCTCTACTACTAGACTATTGCTGGCACGTTAGACAAGTTGACATAGAATGCGCTTTTCTACCTGTTGGTGGAGTAGTGCACAGAGGTGTGGACACATTGCTGCTAGGGTTCGAGCTTACTGTTGTGCTAGGTGTAACTTGGATCTGGTCATCCTCGTCATCACTATAGGGTCACTTCATCTTGTGTGGTTTTTCTTAGCAGCCTTGCATTTCCATCACAGTAAGACCTTCCCCTATCCTCTGCCTCTTCTCTTGTCTAATCCTTGCTTCTCCCCTTGTACAACCACTTGTTTCCTCAGTGACCCTCATAGTCTCATCAGAACTCATACCCATCTACCCCTTATCTTTCGATTTTCCTCCCCCCTTTCGTCACAGTTTCCACGACCTCCGCACACCATATTTCCACTACTCGAGGTGCATTTTTAGAATACCCTTCTCGCAGACAAGCATATTAATAGATAATTGTAGATATAGCAAGAACCTACCTCGTGGTCCGTTGAAGAAATCTATTTTTGCTTCGCTATATGACTTATTGGTATTGACTGCAAAATCAGTGATGTATCCTTTTGGAATACTATCTAGCCATACATTGACAGCTCACAATGCTTTTTTGTTAGTTTCTTGCAATTCTTGGATCAGTTCAGGGGTCTAGGATGTCGTCTCTCCTCCTTGATGGTTTTTATTCTTATAAGTGAACCATGCTAGCCACTCATACAGTATGATAGGAAATTCACAGAAGAACAATTCATGGGCACCATCATGGATATATCTGCCCAACCAATCATTTTTCAACAACTTTAGATTCTAATTCTCTGTTTCAGAAAACTCTCACAGCTTTAGGATGAACCAATCTTCAATCATCAGTTTAGTTGGATGCCACAACATATCCTCCCTTTAGTAGAAACAAGGTCCCGACAACTGAACCATTTTTTGGAAATAACCCACCAACAAACCCTCATCAAAAGGGGTTCTCACTTTGTCGATTCCAAACCAGCGTGATCTCCTTGAGCACCGTACGAGACAGGTTTCACCCTGCCTGACAACACTTGTAGACTGAATGAAGTCTCACTCGAGATGTTCGAGGGAGAGTTGTTAGAACCAAGTTTCTGGCAATAAGAAGGAAGGACAAGGCATCAATGAATCAACAACATAATCATCAGATTCTTCATAGATAGTTAATTATTATCGCAGCATCCATCATAGATCTATCAGTATAACTAATAGATCGCATCATTCACTTATTCATCACATTAGTGTCATTCATTCATACAATATATTAAGTAAACATCCATCATTGACATCGCAACACATAAAGACGGGAGAGAAATAAGAGACAAGATCAACTTAGGGTAACATCCTTCATGTCATATTACTTATGTGCAACATATCCAAATCATACAATACTTCTCCATAGCAGGAGAATGATCACAACCCAACATTCAATAGCTGGTCGACACAGATAGAGCCAAAACTGCTCAAGAACAAAATGAAGCGACAAGATCACACATAGTTATCAGATCACAAAATTGATTGATTGATTGATCTTCTGCATCAATGATGGTTTACAATTACAATTCTAACTCTATATATAAGCTTGTGCCTTTACATCCAAGGTCCACTTCTAACTAAATT
Organism: Pseudotsuga menziesii; assembly: GCA_001517045.1. Lineage (NCBI taxonomy): Eukaryota > Viridiplantae > Streptophyta > Pinopsida > Pinales > Pinaceae > Pseudotsuga > Pseudotsuga menziesii. Next base: position 159,299 of record LPNX010433768.1, read on the forward strand.
CTCAGAAACTAGTGACCTATATCCACAAAATGTGGTCAATCGATACAAAATTGCATAAGAAATTACAAAAACAGTTATTCTTTCACCTATCGCACTAATTTGGTCCTGCATAGTGTCGCATGAGCTTGTGCAGCCTTTGTTGTGTTGTGCAACTCACTTACCCAAAACCCCTTACAATAGAACATCTAGATGAACAACATAGAGATGTGTTGACTCCAAATGAGGCTCATAAAAATAGGGTGAAAAATCAATATGATAAATCAGTCAAACCTAGGATTTTTTTGAAGGGGAACTTGTCTTGCACTGGGCCCAGGACAAAGAACCCCTGGGGGCAGGGAAATTCAAGTCTATGTGGTTAGGACCCTATATCATGTCAAAAGTTTTGAATAAAGGGGCATATGAATTAACTAATTTCGAAGGGAATAAGCTGCCTAAGCCTAGAAATGGGCTCTACCTGAAGAAGTACTATGCTTAGGCTTAGCACTTTTCTTGTATTTTTATTGGATGTAACTTTATGTACCATAGCTAGTCAGTTTGTGTTCTTATATCATCTGTTGGTTGTTGCAGATGTCTTCCGAGTGGTTCATAGCTTTTGCTGATGGTGCTAGTCATCACACTTGCAACCTGGCTTCAGCCGCATGGGTTATTTACTCACCCACATGACAACTAGTTTCCTCTGGGAATGCTTGCCTAGATCCTGCTACCAATAATGTGGCCGAATACAGGGTCATCATTGCACTTTTATGGGATGCCCTATCACGTGGCATCACCCAGTTGGAAGTTATACATGACTCTCAAATGGTGGTTTCCCAGCTCAATCGAGCTTATCAGGTGCGAAACCCTATTTTGTTACGTCAGTTTTTGCAAGTTAGGTTATTGGAAAGAAATTTTGATTTGATTACATTTAATCATAGTCCAATAAATCAAAATTCATTAACTAATGCATATGTGAATTATATCTTAGATTGGAACTTAACACACATTTTATAAAAATACATAACATATACATTATAAAACACATGTAAATAAACCAGAAATGTGTGTGTGTGTGTGTGTGTGTGTGTGTGTGTGTGTGTGTGTGTGTGTGTGTGTGTGTGTGAATATCTATCCATATAGATAGGTTGATTTCTTGATCCTCAGATCCAGTCATAACTGTATAAATATACAAAAAATGGATCGCAATCCATAAAATGCCCATAGACCTAATCTTGACCACCTTGGTCATCCTGACCACCCTGGTCATTTTGATCTCCTTGGTCACCTTGGTCGTGAGCCTCCTCAGCTTTTTTAGCTGCAGTAGCCTCAGCGACCTCTATGTAGACAAGTACAACCCTGGCTACCCTTCTCATAAGGCGTATCCAGATATGTGGAATACCAACAACAAGTTCATGCATGATTCCAGGGATCTTCTCAATACGAATGGTCAGGACCCTATCGATAAGCCTAGCCAGATTCCCCTCAAGTACCTCCATCAAACCCTGATCTTCTCCTATCACCAGTCGTACATACATCCTAGGATTTCCTTCAGGGCAGATAGGTCCAATATCTGTATTTTCAAACATTAAATGGATTAAAAGCTATGTATATATCTTTATGATAAAAATTCATAAAAATTTGAAATTTGAAAAACCAAAATACCTGATGCTCCCCATACTCCTCCAGGAGGGAGGACAAGGTCATTGTCACCTCAAAATTCCAAACCAGCATATAAAAATTGCTCTAGTACTAGTAGCTGCAACCCCCACCATAGGTAGAAGTCATCATCATACACACTCTAAAATGAACCACGACTGCCCTAGCGGAGGAAAATCTCTCCCCACCTAGTCAGTCTAGGCTAACAAGGAGAGAATGATGGAAGTGGTACCGTAGGGCTGATTGCAGGCACTCTCTCGAAGAATAAGGCCACCAATACACTATAATGCCCAAATTTCTTCCGTTGGCCTCTCTTGTAGTCAGAGAGTTGTTTTTTCATTATTGAGATTATTCCCGAGCACCAGTCAAACAAAGGCCCCTATAGACACTCTACAGCAATCCTCATCCGGTTCCGAGTAGAAAGATGGAGTGATGATGATACTGCAACCCTCACAATAGTACTTACCAGCACTTGCAATGGGAAGTTACTAATATGTACAATAGGGATGCATGATCCTTTTTTCAGACTGCTGGACATGCAGGAAGTGTTTATGTAATCCTGAACACTCATGGCATCACCACCCCTGCCAGTACCCTCGAGGTTGAAAGGTGTTCCCTTTATATACAAACCCATTATGAAGTATATGTCTTCTAGTGCCACTTCAATAATTTCACCTTGAAGTTCAAAGGCCCCAAGGTCATGATCCCAGTAACCAATCAAAAACTCCAACAAACAGACATTGGCCCCCATAGGTGAAGTGCAAAAGAACTTTAAGAATGCACTTTATCACAAATATTGCATAATGGAGGCACTTTGAAGTGCCTCACGGTCCATATCTTCATGTTCCCTCTCCCTCCACTCCAACACCATGTTTTAACCTTCCCATGAAGTCATTATCAAACATTAAAATTCATCAAAATAATTTGATTTTGGCCTTAACTTGATTTTTCCTATGTCGTGCAATACACGCGAATGTATTTTAGACAGGTCATGTATGACACATGGGTTTCTTTCGGTCAATTCGTGTGTAAAACACGTGTATGCAACTATGTAAGTCACCTACCCACCTGTATAGCGTGACCCCCTTAAGATAGGCTTAAAACATCCAAATTTGCACAAAATTGAAAATGTGAATGGTTAAAATGGAAGAGAATGAAGAGCTAGCTTACCTGGCACTTGCGGATTCAAAAATCGTCCACTGGTTTGTCGACATCAAGCGATTGAAGTCAGAGGTAAAATTTCCTAATTGGGTAAAATATGAAATGGTATGATTTCTATTTTTAGACTATATATAGAAATAATTTCAAATTGTGGGTTTTTTAACCTATAGTTTTAAATTCTGTTATAATAAAACTAATTCCATGTCATGTTTTCCTAATGCAACAGGTCCAAGGTCACTTAAAGTGGTTATTCACTCATATAGGATAGGATTTTTGGTCATTTATATGCATTTTTGCATCTATACCTAATCCGTTTTAACCCTAGGATCACTACTTTGGCCACGGACTATGGTGTTTAACCATTATTACCTTGTCGATACCATTGTTACTCTATGGATAGGGCCTTCCCTATAATGTCCCTTTTTGAATATTTATCAAAATGGCCAATTCTTCAATTCTTTCACAATGTACTCAAATTCATCTTCTTACAACTCTAGTTATATGGATTCAATTGATTCCAAAATTCCTCCAATTTCTTTCAAAATTGGTGAGGAATGTATTGAGGGGTGATGGGACATATTATCACATATATCAGACATATAATAAACTTATATACCCAACCATGGTCTGCAATTTTCAAGGGAATAAGTTTTGGGACAAGACTAGTCAATTTGGGAGGTGAAAATCCCCCCTAGGTCCTAGAACAAATCTCTTCACAACACTGTACAACCTTCACTAATGGTGGGTATGATACTTGTATCTATTATAATACATTAATTAAATTATATTTTAATCATCATATGTGGTTTTGGGTTCGAACAAGTATCCAAGGTAACTCCATGAATTTACTAGTAATTTTGAGGGTCCAACCCCCAATGGTAGATGACTCCAAATAGATCCAAATGCTCTCGAATTGTACCATAAGGTGTATGAGTGATATAATAAATTAATTATAATGTTCATGGGTGTATTATTTCCTTTCAATTACTTCTACAAGTCTATATAAAATTCTAAATAAGATAGATGCTTTAACTAGCAATTTTGGGGCTCAAAGCACTCTCGGGTAATTGTCGGAATGGCTTCCAAAATGTACAAAAACTCACTCAAATTATAAAATTGAACCATGGGATATGTATATGACATTATCAAATACTCATATGTAGAACCAATTTAAATCCCATGGTTTTTATCACTTCCTTTAATCAAAAAACTAGTTTTCAACCCTTGGGGAAATGAGATGTAGTTTGGTCCAAATGATATGAAATTTGACCCAATGGCCACAAATTCTTAGTTACTGAAAATTAAACTCATATATATATATATATTAATTACATTTCATTCATTCATAAATCATCAATGGTTCACACATATATTCAATTCCATCAAGATTGCAAGAGTTTACAACAAGGTATTGGGGAAATGGCACTATTTCTTCAATATTGGACAATAATACATGAGATATATTGCCGTTTCAAACTGATATATTTATGAAATTGAAACACAGATAATTTTCATTAGAATACAAAATTCTGGATCGAGAGAATCTCCCTCAAATATATGAATAGCTCACCAAGTGCACCTCACTCCATGGAGCTGAAATATGGTGAGAAAACGTGAGATGAATGGAAGAACAAGCTCATATTGATATGTCCATGAGATTATTGTAGATTTAACCTGTAACTTTAGACTCCATTTAATCTCCTTGAAATACCTGAGTGGCCTCTCCAAATCACCAATTAGGATGGGAATCTTTCACCCTCGAAATTGGCTAAGGCAAGGAACTAGTCATCCACTAGCTCTCTCTTCACAAACCCAAATTCATCAAATGATCAAAAAGATTATTTTCATAGCTGATCCCTATATTTTATAAACATTATTTGTATTCTAAGGTTCCAAATCCATCTATAAACCAAATCAAATTCGAATTGGTGTGGCTGCTCATGCTATTCCATGTGGACTCTCTCTTCACCTTCCTTCTTCTCCCAAATTTGAGTAGGAGCATCTTGGAATTTTCCAACTCCCAAATTCGACCTATAATATGATATATTTAGGATGGACATGTCATTATGTCAGTATTTCATCCTTCAGATCTGACTTGTGTCATAACTGTCATAGAATCTTCATCATTGGTGTCATAGATGTCATAAATGTAAGGGGAATCTAGCCAAGTGTCCATGAAACTCCCATTTGTCTCTTCCTCTCCCATGTAAGTTAAAATTCATCCCAAATTATACCTATAAAGTATATGGACAATTATATTAAGCTCATAATCCATTCCAAAACATTAGGCTTCCCATAGATTCGAAATTACAAGAGGAGGATGCCATTTAACATAGGAATTCTAGCTTGAGTGGGCCCCATAGTCTCCATGTGTC
>LPNX010433768.1:167149-182608 GCA_001517045.1 Pseudotsuga menziesii
ACCCCAAATTTCCTCTAATGGTTTCTTCTTCAACTACTACAAGGTATTCATTTTCATTTTTAATGGAATTTTGGCTTGCAACAACTCTTTCAATAGTGATCTCTATGTCACCAGCATAGAGGTGTGAACACCCATTAGTAGGTACTCCTTCATAGTTCAAGCATCCATTAGTAGATTCTCTTTGTTTCATATACAAGGTAGAAAGTGTCTCAAAATGATCTTTAGTATTTTCAATAGAAACTTCTTCATACTTATGTGATGTCTCTTCACATTTTTCAGAGTCACTTGGGAGTGAATTTCGATCCTCTTCATGTAATGCTTTTTCTTCTTCACCACCCATGGAAATGTGTAGCTCCTTGGTCTCCTCCCTACTTGTGCATTGATTATTATTCCTTAATGAGTTCTTATTTGAATTATTTTTCATAACTTCCTTCAACCAATCATTAAGGTCATAAAAATAAATTGTCTTATGTGTATCTTCATGATGGAAACTTCTACTATCCATCAATTGGCTAGACATCAATTCGAATGCTTGCTTAACCTGCCTAGTCATATCATCACCACATGACTTAATAACTTTATTCAATTCATCTATACCATCCATAACTTCAATAGGTTCCAAGACCATGCTCTGATACCACTGTAATGTCCATTTTTGAAATTTTATCAAAATGGCCAATTCTTCAATTCTTTCATGATGTACTCAAATTCATCTTCTTAAAACTCTAGTTATATGTATTCAATTGATTCCAAAATTCCTCCAATTGCTTTAAAAATTGGTGAGGAAGGTCCTGAGGGGTGATGGGACATATTATCACATATATCATACATATATTCAACTGATATACCCAACCATGGTTTGCAATTTGCAAGGGAAGAAGTTTCGGGACAAGACTAGTCAATTTGGGAGGTGGAAATCCCCCTTGGGTCCTAGAACAAATCTCTTCACAACACTATAAAAACTTCAATAATGGTGGGTATGATACTTGTCTCTATTATTAGACCTTAATTAAAGTATATTTAAAGCATAATATTTGGTTTTGGGGTCGAATAGGTATCCAAGGGAACTCCATGAATTTACTAGTAATTTTGAGGTTCCAACCCCCAATGGTAGATGACTCCAAATAGCTCCAAATGCCCTCAAATTGTACCAGAAGGTGTATTGGTGATATAATAAATTAATTATAATATTTATGGATTTATTATGGCCTTCCAATTACTTTTTAAAGTCTATATCAAATTCTGAATTAGATAGATGCTTTAACTAGCAATTTTGGGACTCAAATCCCTCCCGGGTAATTGTCGGAATGGCTTCCCAAATGTATATAAAATCACTCAAATTATCAAAATTAATAAAGGGATGTGTATAATACATTATTATAGACTCATATTCAGAACCAATCGAACTCCCATGGCTGTTATCACTTCCTTCAATTAGGTTTAAAAAACTAGTTTTGGACCCTTGGGGAAATGAGATGTAGTTTGGTCCAAATGATATGAAATTCAACCCAATGGCCAAAAATTCTCAGTTACTGAACCTGAAACTAATATTAGACATTAATTATAGTTCATTCATTCATAAATTGTCAATGGTGGACACATATATTTGATTCCATCAAGATTGCAAGAGTTTACAACAAGGTATTGGGGAAATGGCATTGTTTCTTCAATATTGGACAATAATACTTGAGATATCTTGGAATTTAAACCTGAGAGATTTCCTAAATTTAAATACAGATAATTTACATTATAATACAAAATACTGGAGCAATAAAATCTCCCTCAAAGATATTAATAGATCACCAAGTGCGCCTCACTCCATAGAGCTGAAATATGGTGAGAAAACTTGAGATGAATGGAAGAGCAAGATCATATTGAGATGTCCATGAGATTCCTGTAGCTTGGAAATATAACATATTACTCCATTGAATATCCTTTAAATACCTAATTTTCCTCTCCAAATCACCAATTAGGATGGGAATCTTTCACCCTCGAAATTGGCTAAGGAAAGGAACTCGTCATTCGCTAGCTCTCTCTTCACAAACCCAAATTCATCAAATGATCAAAAATATTCTTCTCATTTATGATACCTGTATTTTATTAAAATTATTGGTCTTCTAAGGTTCTAAATCCAATTCGAAATGGTGTGGCTGCTCATGCTATGCCATGTGGCCTCTCTCTTCACCTTCCCTCTTCTCCCAAATTTGAGTAGGAGCCTCCTAGCCTTCTCCAACTCCAAAATTTGATTTCTAAGATGCTCTATTCAGGATTAAAATGTCATTATGTTAGTATGTCAGCCTTGATATATGACTTGTGTCATAAATATCATAGAATATTCATCATTGGTGTCATAGATGTCATAAATGTAAGGGGAATCTAGCCAAGTGTCCATGAAACTCATATTTGGCTCTTCCTCTCCCATGTAAGTTACAATTCATCCCAAATTCAACCTAGGAAGTATATGGACAATTATATTAACCTCATAATCCATCCCGAAACATTATACTTCCCATATATTCGAAATTACAAGAGGAGGATGCCATTTAACATAGGAATTCTAGCTTGAGTGGGCCCCATAGTCTCCATGTGTCTCCATTCTCCATAGCCATTTAAATTTTCTCTTGTATTTATTTAATAAGATACATTATTAAATAGTTATCCTCTTATAATGTCTAAACATCATTTATTATCCCCCTTATTCCAAATCTCAAAGCTTCCACCCCCAGCCTAGGAAACTAGTGATTTTCCTCCTAGGCAATTATTTGACTTTTAGCATCCATTTGACAACTTTCATGAATATGGAAAATGTGATTTGGTCATTGTGATATAATGAAAAATTTGGGACATTACATTCCCTCCATGAGTACCCTATATTAGAACACATTGATTGTATTTTGGTACTCAGGCCGCATTTGTCGTAAGTTTAAGGGAGCCTTCTTAGCTATTTTTCATGCCAAATTGAACCTCATTTTGGTCTCTTTTTACAAGCTATCCCTTTTATAAGTCTCCCCGCCCTTATGGAGTTTCTTTAGGCCCAGGTCTAACTCCTCAAAATAGACTTGACTGCTGAGTAAACTTGTCCATCCAAGATCGTTAAGAATATGTGAATGGGCATCAACATTGGTGGTAGGTTCACTTTCTCGGACCATGTGGAATAACACCAGAAAGGAACACTCTCTTTTCTACAGAATTGAGAAGAGTATTATCAAGCATAGATTTATAACTTTTATGGAGCTGAGGGACTAAATTTACGAAAAAGGAGCGCCCGGTATGATCTTAATTTTCCTTTTTTTATGCTCTGGACCTAAACATGAAAAATATTTCGAGTGTACTTTATGTCTTTTTCATGCTCGTTAAACACTAAAGAACAAAGCATCGAGTTTACTGTTGTAAGCCCCATTTCTCATAACCAAATGGATCTTTCCAAGTGATCTTTCTTTCCTTCACACTCGTAAAACTCAAGCTATAAGATGCTTTTAAGGAAACATTGGGTAGGTGGTAATTTAACCTTTTTCGGACCTCCCTGACTAAGTATGAAAAAGGTGTGTCTTACTTCTTCGGAAGCTAAGAGAGTTCTTTTGTGGTATGTTTTATAATTTTTCAACCTCAGGAGACTAAATTAGATGAAAAAGCACCCCCTTGGAGTCTTCTTTGGAGTTTTTAGACTCTATAAACATGAAAACACCAACGAGCATGTACTATTTTGGGCTCATAAAATCCATGAATCAGTGACATTATCAAGAATTATTCTCTCCCCTCTTCAAGCTTGTCAAAAATGAAGAGAGACTCGAGTTGACTTTCTTGGAATCATTAAAATTTAACAGGAAAGATAAGGAAGAAGTATTCTTTTTGGGTTACAAATGGCAGCAGCATGTCCTCCTTGAACATAGAACTCTCTGAACATTTCGATACTCATGTCTCAGTGTACACTTTCAGCTCAGCTATTACTTTGAGTTTCTTACTCCTCCACTTGTCCTTTATACATGGGGAGTCTCATGATGTCTCCTACATGATAGATAAGTTTAGTTTTCCTCTCTACAAAGTTAAAAGTTTCCTTGGGTCATTTATGTGCCATGCTCACTGTTCATGGATTTATCCATGCATCTGATTATTATCCTGATTCCATCATTATCCTATTTGAGTATCATTTGTGTCTACCTTCCCGTATCCAGTTCCTAGTCACTCTTGTGATCAGTTGGAGGATATTTTTCCTTCCTCATCACAGTATGGTTTCTCATCAGCACTTCTTGAAGACGAAGACCTAGAGTTTTGATGATGGTACCTTAAGTTTCACTATCATTATTGGTGAAATCCTTTGCTTCAGTTTGTCAATTTCACCTATTGATTGATAATATTTTGAGTTCTTTCCATCTTCGACGTCAAACACGTCTATTCACATGGTAAGGATTGTACTGGTTCCTTTGGATTTCGATGAAGACCTTAGGTTCACATTTATAACCTAGGTTGCACAAGACTATGATCAATTACACAGCTTCCATATTTTGAAGACTCATCATTGTATATTGTGGCTTCAATCCACCTTTGTTATATATGTGGTCTTGTACCCATATCATATGATGTAATCAAATATTGTAAAGGAGCTAGTGTTCTAGTATATTGAACATGGCATCCTCAGATATGATTTTTTATATGACATTGATATGTATTTGTTTCAGGTACTTCCTTTGCTTCCTTGGAATTATGAATTCTCCAAGATAAATATTGTAATGTATTTCGGCCATCGCTTCCCTCTGACCTCACACATTAGGGGGCATCTCTTATCAACCAAAATGGCACCTCTTCGTCCAAGTGTTGATATTCATTATGTCAATACACAAAAGGACAATTAGGATTGAAGTGGCCAAAACACTATAGGTGTGCATGACCTTTGATGCATGATCTCCATACCAGCCTGATATATTTTTATTCCAAGTTTTGGGTTGCACACGCAACTATGTGCATTGCAACTCGCGTGTCATACACGACTATGTGCATTTCAACCCGCATGTACCTTGCATACGTGAGTTTCCTTTGAGCAACAAGCATGTCATACACACCTTGCCTATATCAATACTCGTGTGTACCTTAATTCAACATTAAAAAATATAAATTGTGATTAGATGAGATTAGTTGGGCCTTAATCCATAACTATCGAAATTGTCTCAACCATCCTAACCTTCGAGACCTTTATATTTACCAATGTATAAATAGAGGCCTTGGGATGGGGCTAATCAATCAATTTCGGAAGAGAAAATTTATGCCAGTGGTATATCTTCAGATTTTTTGGGTAGTAGAACTTAGTGTCCTCGGTTGCAGAGGATTCCTTGTGTCAGAAGTTGGGTTGTATTCTCACCTATTCACTATTTGTTAATAAAGAGAATTATTCTTCCAATCTGTGTATTGTGATTTTCTCATGTATATTGGTTAATGAATAATTTCATTTATATTATTAATATGTTTTTCATCTAACCTCTTATATATATATATATATATATATATGAGATATTGCTTGAAGAATTGGCTCTTTACAGGTGAAGAGAAGTAGCCCTAGAAGCTTTAGAGAAGGTTGAAGCGAGAGAAGAGCAAGATTGAATCAACCGTCATAAACCGGGTAAGCCAACCTATCTTCCTATTCTCATTTCAATTTCTATAAAATTTGATTGTCTGCAAGTCTAATAGTAAGTTGGTAACCCCATACCCTAGGTTACAAGGGTGTATTGTCGTGTACAACACTACTTCGCAGAGAAACCAATACTGCTCAGGGTCTTCAGTCCCATTCCCATGGAACAAGGGTAATTTTATGTCATCACCCTCCATTATGGGTCTTCTTTTAGTACACAGATCTGCTACTATTACTCTTATGGTGACACACAAGGCATTCTTGTGATGATTTGGTGTTTCTTCCAAAATTTGGCATAGTGCACGAAGGTGCAGGTATGTTGTTTCTTTGTGTCGGTCCTTCCTCAGGTTGGGGCGTATCCTGGTCATCTCCTTCATCACTTTAGGGTCACTTAGTCCCTTGTGGTATCCTCTCATACTTCCTTGTTCTAGTCACACCATGACTCTCCTCAGTCCTCTACCTCTTCTCTTGCCAGAACCTCACCCCAATTCAGAGAAGACCGCACTCTTTCTCTCCTTCCCTCACAGTCTCATCGTAACTCCCATCCATCTACCCCATACCATTCCATCAAACCCTCTTATCCATGATACCTATAGCCTCCACACACCAGGGCTTTACTCATCAAAGTTCATCTTTATCCACAATAGCAAAGACAATAGAAACCTCCCCCTAGGTCCCTGGAAGAATTCCCTCTCTTCGTCGGTATAAGACTTGACAGTGCCGACAAACAAATCAGTAATATATCCTTCCAAAATGTTGTTGATCCACACTTTGACAACTCTTGATGCCTTGTTGTTGACCCTTTTCAGTTGCTATATCAGTTTAGAGGTCCAATAATTAGGTTCACCTCCTTGGAATTTCCTTTTCTGGAAGGTAAGCTGCACCAACCACTCATACAAAATTATTGGGAACACAGGGAAGAAAATTTCATGAATATCATAGTATATATATCTTATCAACCACTCTTTTGTTGAAATTCTAGAGTTTTGGTTTTCTTCTATTGTGGACTCTTGGGCCTTTTGATCGAACCAATCCTAGATCTTTGGTTTCGTCAGGTGCCACAACATGTACTCTTCTTCCTCACACTATGGTCTCGGCAACAGAACCATTTGTTGACACACTTCAGTCGACAGGGGTTCACTCACTGTCCACACCCTTCAATTGACAGGGTTTCACTCACTGTCGACACCCTTCAATGCAATCTTCCTAAACACCACCCCGGATAGGTTTAACCCTATCCAACAACACCAGTGAAGTAGATGCAGTCTCAGCCAAGATGTTTGAGGGAGGGTTACAGCAACCACATTTCTGCATAACGAAGAGGACTTATGCACGTAATCGCACTCTGTCACAATGCAATCCATAGATCCAATAGTTTCTTAACACATCATCTATTAAATATACTTATCATCATTCACAACAGTTTCCAATCTCACAATAATCATGATTCAGATCAATTTAACGAAGACATCAACATACATTAACCCAATAAACACATTAAGAGTTTTCATCATTGCATATTTAACACATAAAATGACAAGAGATTCAACATTAACATTCTTCTTATATTAGCTTCAAAAAATATAAAAACATCCCTTGGTCGAAAGCCTCAAACCAAAAACACATCCATCTGCACATCACATACAATGACAAAATTACTTCAAAAGATTCTTCGATGATATATTAACTCTACTCCTGATTCTATTTATAGGCTTGCACCTTTACAAAATGGTCCACATAATCCGACTCTCTAACTACTTGGACCAACACTTCTAACTACTTGCAACCAAACCGACCACACTTGTCGGTAACTTTTGCATGTGCGGTCAACTTTTCCACTTGTTGATATCTTCTTTTTCACACTTTGTGCATCTGATTCCCTTGCCAACATTAAGTGAAAAGTTATTTGACGGATTTATAAGACTTATTGCATCAAGAGGTTCTTTCTATATCCCAATATGGAGGGATGTGTATTTCCTTCCTTATTTAACCTACAGTTGACACTTTAAAATAAAATAAAGGTTTGCACCTTGAGGGATTTGATCCATCCCAATGCATGATATATCTAAAGTTAAGATGGAGTCTCGATCATTAAAATTCAAATATTAGAATGGAGGATTTAGTAATTAAATATAGTGTTAATGTTCCTTAGTTTATTAATGCATAAAATGTTTAGTGATACATTTTTGTAAACATTTCACTTAGTTAAGATAGTCAGATAAATGATGAAAATGTTGAAAGTAGAGATAGAGAAAAGAATATATGATTTGATATATAATTAAATTAATAAATAAAATGCCTTCAAAGAAAAAAAAATCTCTTCTATTTTTATTCTTCACATTTCCATGTACTCACCTTTCAAAATATAGCCAAGAATAAGACTCTTAGTACTTTACCAACCCTAATATTATGAAGAGACCTAATTGCAATCTCTCGAAGTGTTCTTTTTCCCCAATTTGTTTTTTGTGCTTTCAAATTACAATTAGGAACATGAACATGTGAACTCTCTTATTTGATATTTGGAACTTCGAAAAATCCATCTTCTTTTGAGTTCTCTTGGATGGAGATGGTTTGGTCTCTTGCTCCTCTATTTGGCTTGTTCCTCACCACAACTTGCCCTGACTTGCCTTGTTTAATATTTGGAACTTCGAAAAATCCATCTTCTTTTGAGTTCTCTTGGGTGGAGATGGTTTGGTCTCTTGCTCCCCTATTTGGCTTGTTCCTCACCACAACTTGCCTTGACTTGCCTTGTTTAATGTCTTCGTTACCCATGTATGCATGCTATAGCGTTTTTCTTTGTTAAGAATTGCATTTTGTCTTTTCCTTATTTGGTTTTGAATCCACCAAACAAATGGTGCAAATATGCAATATATGATCTTAAATACTTCCCCATCCAACCTATTATAGTTCCAAAGTTATCTTCTTTTACTTGTTAAAATTTGGAAAACAAACATGAGATCATCCCATAAACCTACTTTACATGCTTTCGAAAATGAAAAATGTTTTACATAATTCAAGTGCAAGATATGCATAGTGGAAGTAACGAAGGCATGAGGCATGTGTGAAATATTGAATTAAAAACCAATTATTTTGATGAATTTAACTTATCAAAATTAATATGAATTAATAACAAAAATCAAGAACTTCTTATGTAATTCAAGTGTGAAATATGCATAATGGAATATATGAGAGGGATTTATTTCTAAGGTTATAACATTATGCCCCATACTTTTATCAACATTCTTAGATATGTAATGGGTGAATCCATGAAGATGGGTGTCTATTTTGGGGGGTCTTATGAGAAAATAAATTTGATTTTTTCATGTTTTTCAACTTTGGGCAAACGAAAGTGATATTTTCGTTTAGAATTTCACTTTCAAGTAAAAACAAAACTTTTAGAGAATTATGTTAGCTTTCTATTCATAATTTTTTCAATTTTTTTTATTGAGATTTTATATGTCGTTTCATAAAATGTTTGACAGTGTGTCCTTATAAAATGAAAGGACTAAAAAATAGACATGTTTGGTTGCACCACTAAAATCATTGTTAAACTTGTGTTTTGAAAAAACAAAATCTATTACGACAATCTACACACAATATACTATTGTGCTGACTATAAATTTGTAACCAACGGATCTATACACTAATTATGATATTTATTTCAATTCGATCAATGGGGAAACCTTATTGATTTTCAACATATGTTTGGTTGCGCCACTTTTCACGCAATTGACTGTAAAATTTAAAAATCTACGAATACCCTTTTGAAGTAGACACTCCAATTAAGCGCACCATATTTGTTTCAATTTTTTAGGTGGTGTATTTTTAAAGTTATATATTTTTTATTTCACTGCATGTTGAAAGAGATGAAACGAAACTCGACACATGTTAAGAAACAAAAATAAATAAAAATAGCGGATCTCACCTATACACAACAAACTATATACCTGCGGAAAGTAGATTCAATGACGAAACTAATAGTATCAAGTCCGACAGTCGATTTGTAGTGTAAGGCATCCATTTTACCTTCCAAAAATGGAGAAACCTGAAAATTGTGCAGGTTTCAGGTCTCAAAGGTTATTCAGCCAAACAATTATTCGGCTGAATAATGTTTTTCTGTTACAGAACCGTTATTTACAACGCAAACGGAAAAAAAATCGTCAGTCGAAAAAAAATTCGTCTGCCGAAGTTTTTTTAGCTCGTGTTCTTCTAGTTATCTACCATCAATGGTTGGTTATCTATTCATTAACTATAAGCTATCCATGCACGACAGTAAACAAGAATAATACATTAGAATTTATCATATTACTAACACACCCACGAACAAAACAGGTACTCTTCAAGAAGATACACTAGGCTTAATATATCCCTTGTCTATCGCAACTTGTGTAATTGTATTGTTCATTTTGTTAATTCGGGGATACTCATATGATATGGAGCTCATGATACTAGTGTTGAAAACAACATTATATCTATGTTAAAATCTGAATATCGTTTAGGTGGTAATATTGATATCTTATCACAAAATACAACTTCAAATTCCTTTAAAATAGGAAATTGTTCTAATTCCATTTTTTATTTTTTGGGCTCAAATTCTTTAATTTTTATGCCATAAAGTTGACACCCTTTCCTAATACACGTTTTACGTTGTAGTGCTAAAATTTGTCATGTAGATAAAGGTCTATAAATTTCATTCATTTTATGATACTTATCTTCCTTGTCCACACTACTAAAAATTTTATGCAAATAGTCGATAACATCTTTATGAGATTATAGCCAATCCATACTTATCAAAATGTCATAGGATCCTAGGAGAAGTATATTTAAATTAACTGAGGTATCCAAGTCATTAAAACATAATAACAAATTTTTAACTATCTCTATAACTTTCATTTTTACCTTTTTCGCCAGCTATACCAACCATGCATTTTTTTTGTTTTTCCTTACTAAGTTTACACTTTTCAACTACTTTTGATGCAATGTAACTTAAACTAGACCCTGAATCGATAAGTATTGAAACATGTATGTTCAAAACTTTACCTTCTACTTCCAACATGGTGGATTGATGGTCCACCTGCCGATATTCCAAAGAAACATTAACTATAGGGATATTCCTGGCTATGTCATTCATAGTACAAGCATCCTGCAACATTCTTACAGGTTAGTATTCCATCCTCCACTGGAATTTTTGATACTCTTTACCCCATTTCTATTGGTTGAACCTTGCTTGTTGTAATTTTTATCAATATGACCACTTGTTCCTTTTCCAAAAGGTGTGGGTTTAAATCCTTTCCTATGTTGATTGATCTTTTCAATTTTTTTTATTTTTCCAACTTCTACTCAATTTGGATATTTGTTTAAACAAATGGTAGCACAACTAGGCCTTTCTAATTGCTTCATCCATTGTTGACGAATTTCAAACGCAATCTTTTCCTTATACACTAGGGGTAAACCACTGATAAAAATGTATACCTTATCTTTTTCAACTCTTAGATATGGTACATAGCATTGTAAATTTACAAACTCGGTTACAAATCTTCCATGGTTAACAATCTTAGTCTCAAATCATTGAATTATTGAGCTTTCTCATCATAATATCATTCTGACATATACATTTTTTCAATAATTTTAAAAAAAAAATTCAATTCAACTCTTTACTACATATGCTACTGACACTCTTAGCCTCCTTCCACCATGGAGCAGATTTAACAACCAATATTCTATCACTTCCTCAAATTCTCCATCAAATATGAAAGGCCTTAACTTTTTGAATTCTCCCTGTAACTCTACACATCTTTCTTTTTGTTTTTCATTATCCATTTCATCACCTTTCTTTAAATCCTGGGGGGTTATATATGAATGTTATTTGTAGTTTGTTTTCTTGTAGTGCTCATTTTCTTTTCTTATAAGGAACATAAAATAAATATAATAATTAAATTGATAATGTTACCTTAGTATAAAAAATATTAAAATTTAGAATCAAGTTGTCAATTTTACCTTAATAATAAAAAATATTTCTATCAAAACTTTCTAACAATTCTAACATTTTCAAGTTCTCAACACTACATCTACAATCATACATTAATTAACTTTGATATATAAGCACCTATAAAAACTTCTTAACATTCCGAACATTTCCTAATATCCATTCATATATTTACACCTATTAAAACTACCTAACATTCATTCATATATTTGCACCTATCAAAACATTCTCTCCTAACATTTCTACATTCCCACATTTACTCCTAACATGACATTCTCCATATATTCATTCTTAACATTAATATTTCCCTATATTCATTGTTACATTCATATATTTGCACCTATCAAAACTTCCTAACATTCTTGACCTTTCTTAATATTCATCCATATATTTGCACTTAACATTTCCTAACATTCATTTCAAACATTCATATATTTACACCTATCAAAACTTCCTAACATTCGTAACATTAAATTCCTAATATTCCTAACATTAACATTTCCATATTCATTCTGACTATATTCATTCTTAACATTAGATTGCACTTATCAAAGCATTCATTCCTAACATTCCCTTATTTCCACATTCACTCCTAACATTGCACCTATCAAAAATTCCTAACATTCCTAATATTCCTAACATTAACATTTCCATATTCATTCCCCATATATTAATTATTAACATTAGATTGCACTTATCAAAGAATTCACTTCTAACACTCCCCTATTTCCACATTCACTCCTAACATTGCACCTATCAAAACATTCACTCCTAACATTCCCACATTCACTCATAACATTCCCCCATTTCCACATTCACCCCTAACATTGCACCTATCAAAACTTCCTAACATTCCTAACATTAACATTTCCATATCTATTCCCCATATATTC
The DNA here is from genome assembly GCA_001517045.1 of Pseudotsuga menziesii. Lineage (NCBI taxonomy): Eukaryota > Viridiplantae > Streptophyta > Pinopsida > Pinales > Pinaceae > Pseudotsuga > Pseudotsuga menziesii. The sequence goes on from LPNX010433768.1 coordinate 179,649, forward strand.
ATTCTTAACATTAGATTGCACTTATCAAAGCATTCACTCTTAACATTTCCCTATTTCCACATTCACTCCTAACATTGCACCTATCAAAACATTCACTCATAATATTGCACCTATCAAAACATTCACTCATAACATTCCCCCATTCCTACATTCACCCTAATATTGCACCTATCAAAACTTCCTAACATTCCTAAAACTTCTTAACATTCACTCCTAACATTCCTTTATTTTCACATTCACTCATAATATTGCACCTATCAAAACATTCCCCCATTCCCACATTCACCCATAACATTGCACCTGTCAAAACTTTCTAACATTCCTAACATTAACATTTTCATATCCATTCCCCATATATTCATTCTTAACATTAGATTGCACTTATCAAAGCATTCACTCTTAACATTCCCCTATTTCCACATTCACTCCTGACATTGCACCTATCAAAACATTCACTCATAACATTCTCACATTCCCATATTCACCCCTAACATTGTGCCTATAAAAACTTTCTAACATTCCTAACATTAACATTTCCATATTCATTCCCCATATATTCATTCTTAACATTAGATTGCACTTATCAAAGCATTCACTCCTAACATTCCCATATTTCCACATTCACTCCTAATATTGCACCTATCAAAACATTCACTCCTAACATTCCGACATTCACTCCTAACATTAAATTGCACCTATCAAAACTTCATAACATATCTATCACTCTCAGCTTCTCAACAAGAAACATTAATTTAATAAATTACATACATTCATATATTTGCACCTATCATAACTTCTTAACATTTCTAACATTTACATATACATGTATATAATCCCAAAAACAATATATAAGGTCAATGCACATTTATATAATACAAAAAAAATCATGAACATGTGATATAAATGTACATGTATATAATCCAAAAAAAAATTATGTACATGTGAGTTCAATGTACATGTATATAATCCAAAAATTATGTACATGTGAGTTCAAAGTACATGTATATAATCTAAAAATTAAGCTCCTCCATGTCCAAGTCAACTACAACATATATATCTACATAAAAAAAAACAATGTAAATAATTCTCTAAATAGAAGTCCGCCACTATCCTCGACCAGGGTCTTCCCTTGGACTCGTTTCCCTTGGACTCGTAACAATCTACAATATGTATAAAAATAGATTATGAATAACATAAATTATTTAAAGAACTTTGAACCAAAATCAAAACATTAAAATATTAAACTAATATATCGAAGAACAATTCAATTATCAACAAAATTACCTCTAATTCTCTATCATCCAACAAAGTCTTCTCTTTGCCTCTAAAAGGTGGAGTAGACCCAAGCTACAACATACATAAAAACAATTTATAAATCTTACAAATTATTTAGACTATTTTAAACGATATAAAAAGAAATATTAAACTTAAAATTCCAACACTATCGTCCAATGGAGTCTTTCCTTTGCCTCGAAAAGATCGAAGAGACCCAAGCTTCAACATATATCAAAGAAATTTACAAATGTCAAACATTATTTAAACTATTTAAACATATATATCAAAAAACAATTCAATTATGAACAAAATTACCTCGGTGCCAATATCCACATCCATCAAAGAACCTATATCTTCACCTCCAATTTCAATATGTTCTCTTCCCTTAAAATTTAAATTTTGTTAATAAATAATTCATAGTAAAATCAAAACATATTAAGCTTAGCAATTAACTTAAAAAACAAAACAAAAAACCATTAGCTCACAATAGATGGAAAATCATCTAAAAAGTTTGAATTTAATGAAATCTACATAAATAAGTCAAACTAACAATAAGATACATAGTTAAATTTAAAAACAAAAAAAAAATATCTTTCAAACATAAATATAAATGTGTAAATTTTAAATATACCTCTCCAATATGCTCTTCTACATTTCCAGCATTTTGACTAGTGGACACTCTAAAATTATGTTCATTTAACAATCGGGAAAACTGAAAACAATAAACATTTATGTTACGTATTTATTACTATACATCAAAAAATAACTTATCATACATAGATATAATGTAATCAAAAGTTTAATTCATAATGAATAAAAAAAATAACAGATTGAAAGTACACAAACCTCTCCTATGCTTGACGTGTCATTATATATTCTATCCAAAGCTATATTACAACAAAGCTTCACACAGGCCTTTAGATCTTCAATGCCCATACAATCTAACTCATCATCTGTTTTGTAAACAAAATTTTGCCGAATAGTGGCACGAGCCTTCTCTTGACTCAATCCAACATCAACTCCTACAAAAGCCGAAGTCAAACCTTCGGCAACATTATGCCTTGCAGCTGTCCCAACTTGTGATGTGGGCTCCATCTCTGATTTGTAAGTCACAAGCCTAGGTGGACGAGATATCGGAGGTGGAGGTCAAATACTACTAAGATCTCTAAGGGCACATTTTTGATTGTATATCCTTCCCTTTCCAACTCCATAAAACTCGGAATGAATATCAGTATAGTCTCGCTTCATTCCTAAAAAAAACTCAGCATAAAAAACCTAGCAAAATAATTAGGAACCTCATCGTTCCATGGCAACCGACATAGGCTGCAAGAAACCGATCATATAAAAAATATGCAAGTTCAGGATGCTTAAAATATTTCACTTTCAATGCTTTCCACTTTAGGCCCTCTTTGAAGTTGAACATTGAGTTGAACTGTTCTTTAGTCACCCTTTCCTTCACAACAGCCCACTTATCTGGACCCATCACTTCTGCCTTTCTTCTTTGCATCAAGGCAACAAAACCATCTGTTGTTGGTCTAAGATCCTCATATACCTCAATGAATTTTTGTAAAGATAACAAAGCCATCTCTATACTTTGTTTGTTCTCTGGAGCAAGATCCAAACTAGAAAGATCATTTTGCAGCTTGTCATAGTGAGCCCTACAACTTTCAAGAGTTGTTTGTTGA
>LPNX010433768.1:182655-204274 GCA_001517045.1 Pseudotsuga menziesii
AAATCTGATGGATAGGTCGTAATGGGCGTACAACCCTCAGCTAGCTGGACATATTGCGTCCTTGCTCAACCTTCACCACCCTGTGTATGATGACGAGCCTCTTGCGAACCTTGCTCTGCTTCCACACTTGTCTCCTGTACAGAAGGTTGAGATCCATGTTCACCCATAGATGATAAGGGGGATTCATCTCTACCACTATCACTATGTCGATGATCAGATGAATGTGAACTATACAATAGGCTTGAGTCTCGAGGTGAAGTTGATCATCTTCGATTTTCATTTTGAACACCAACTCTCGAAGAATGTGATGACCTCCTATGCTTCTATCTCAAAGGTGGCTCTCTTTCCATTGGATATGATATCTACAAGTTTAAATAAATATCAATTTCTACATGTTAATTAATCAACTTCAAAGATCTAGCTACTATTAAAATTAAGCTTTCAATGTAATATAAATAGAAAAAACAAAGGCGGTATGGAGAAATAACATATATAAAGACAATGAGGCTTCTTTGTGATAAGAAAGATCCCTAAATCCACTACATACACTGGTATATGATGGTTGCTATGCACGTTGTATAACATTTTGACCCCATCACATGCCATAAACGTGTTTTGGTTCAGAGGCCAAAATTTGAAATGTAGAGTAATTTGAAGCCAAACATGTTGATCCATTAAACAATTTTGCAAGTCGAGAGGTGGAAAATGCAAGGAGATAGTGTGTCAGGCCTAAATATCCAGGCTTGAAGTTTGAGAGCCATAATGCGTCAATCAGTAAGGGCCTAACCTTCTACATGTTAATTAATCAACTTCAAAGACCTAGCAACTATAAAAACTAATATTTCAATAAGGACCTAGATATCACTAATATTATTTAATAGTCCTTTAACTACATGTGCATGAACTACGTTTTGCTAAGTATAAAATATAGTCTAAGGCAAGTGCAAGTACTTACCTACTCTACAAACAGACACTACTGTTGGCTACTAGCTACCTAGTCATTATAGACTTGTTAGTGAGAGCATCACTATTAAATATAGATAGAGCTTCTTTTTCTTCAACTGAACTTAAATCATAGGTGAATCAGCTAGCTCATCCTTGAATCTCATAGGGAGAAAGTATTTCTAGATTATTCCTTGCCTTCTCTTTGTTTCTCATATTTAAATACTTCCACTTCCCTTCTTCTAGGATTTGGAGTGTTTACAATGAATTATATATCCTAGTGCCTCTAGTTGTGTAAAGCAATGAAGAGTAAGGGCATTGAATCAACTAACCGCTATCAATCAGCTGTTGTGATTTCATGGATTTATCACATCAAATGGCAAGGACATATAGATTTCAAATTGGACTAAGGCGAGCATCTAGGGACTGACTACATACACCTATGGATTCCCCCCATTAGTCCATCCTATCCCTATCATTTTACGTTACACTTCTGCTTGTTTTGGTCTCCATCCCCATAAGAAGATAAAGCAATTATTTCTTTAAACTTGCCTTTATCTATCTAACATTTTCTCTCTATGTTTCAGAAAAGCATGAAATGGCAATGTTACTTAATGCAATGCATCATGGACTAAGATATTCATAAAGTGCCATGGGACTTATACTTCGGCTAGTAGTTGTATGGAATAAAGCAAATAGTAGAGGTTAAGAACAAAACTATATAGTTATTACACTACAGCTGAAGTTGTAACTCACTGTAGTAAAATGAATAGGTTTTGAAATCCTATTCCTTACCAACGAAAAAGCATATAGAAATAAATTGTTTACTTAGGGACTTGATCAGCTCTATCCATTTGAATAAAGCTGTTCAACTCTGCTCATATGGACAGAGCTCATCAACTCTGTCCAAATGGACAGAGCAGATCAGTTCTATCTATTTGTACAGAGCTGATCAGAACTGTCCATTTGGACAGAGCTACAACTTGTACAATCTTACATGTCTAGATGTCTTAAATATCATTTAGAGATGCTACATACTGGTGGAGTTATTTAAGCTTACATAACCATGGATTTTTTTAGACAAAGCTCTCTAAATATTCTATAAATTTTCATGTACATAGAAAATAAAAATAAGCTAATTAAAAAATATAGAAACAAAAAAAACATTAACAGATTTAAAGTTTTATATTTCATTTTGTTTAATTAAAATCATTTAAAATAAGTAGAGTTGTCCAAATGGGCAGAGCTATTCAACTCTGTCCAAATGGACAGAGCTATTCAACTGTCATGTATATTGTTTTCAGCTATCATATAAATTGTTTACATAGGGACTTGATCAGTTCTATCCATTTGTACATAGATGAATAAGAATTAGAATAAAAATAAGCTAATCAAAAAATATATTAACAGAAAAAACATTAATAGATTTCAACTTTTATGTTAAATTTTGTTTAATTAAAATCATTTAAAATAAGTAAACTATCCAAATGGGCAGAGCTGTTCAACTCTGTCCTTACTACCATTGTAATTATGTCCTTACTCACATGATATGAAACACACACATAACAGTTTAAACAATCACTTAATAATAATAGTATAAAAGTTCATAATGGCTTACCTCACAGCCAAAAGGAAACACAACAACACCACACCACAAGAAGACCACGTACACCTTGACGAACAGATCTCCACGCCGGACAGACCTCCACGCCCTCCACGCCGAACAGACCTAAATGCTAAACACACCTACACGATAAGGGGTGACAGGATGGCGGATGCACACGTCAAACAACTAGGTGACATGGACAAGGATGAGACAGGTGACAAGACGGGTGGTGAAACGAGACGAGTGGGGTGACGGGCGGGGCAACGGGTGGCTAGAAAACGACAAATCGCTGCAGGACAAACAACAAAAATGAGCCTGCAGCTGAGCTTATATGGTAAAACATTATTCGGCCGAATAATTGTTCGTTCGGCTGAATAATGGTTCAGCCGAACAATTGTTTGGCCGAATAACTATTCGGCCAAATAATTATTCGACCTAATAATTATAGAATTGCCCATAAAAATTATCGGTCGTTAATCTGTTCCGTCAAATTAAATGGTTACCCTTAAAGTTTATTCGGCCGAAAAACTATAAATATTCGGCCGAATAACTTAATTATTCGGCCGAATAATTCTCGCTATGTTGGTTGGGCACCCGATTCTCATGGAAGTGTTACCCAACTTCAAGTTTTCATCCTAATATTTTTATAATGCTCTACTTTATCACATTTCCATATTTTTCTAGAGATTTATATCTACCCATTAAAGATTTATTTTTCCTTTTTATATCTACCCACTAAAGACTTATTTTTTCTCTCTTAGGGTAGACTCTTATATAGAAACAATCATTGGAAACACCTTCTATGGGTTTTCTGCTCATTTGTTCTCATAACAAGGATGAAATTACATCCTCGAACATTAATGTGGATTGAGTAATAATACCATTAATTTCTACAACCAAATGATCCCAAAATTCTAACAAATAATATAATAGGATAATGCACTTATCTTCTTCATCCATTTTAATATCAACATGTACAAGTTGACTTACCATATAGAATTAAATACAATTAGATTCTCCATCATAGTCACCATCATCCATTCTAAGACGATATATCTTATTTCAAAGAAACAACTTGTTTACTAGGACATTCAACAACATTTAATATGAGAAGTGGAGTCAAATCACACTTACATTTTTTTCTAGTTTTCTCAATCTTCTTTCAACATACCTATATGAGTTTTGTACCTAGATCCACAACAACCCATTTTCTCTAGATATAGAAGAAGATATTCAATTTTTAACTTCCATAACAAGAATTTATGACCATTAAACTTACATATTTATAATCTTGAACTACTTGCCATTTTTCAAACAAGATTCACCACACAAATACCCCTCAATATTAGGTGTGTTACGTGCCTAAGATACCTTGTTTCTTTACAAAATGAGCTACAACCTAGAATAAAAGGCATCCCCTTAAACCCAATTAAACCTCATTGTGAGCAAGAGATAGAATGTTGATAAATTCTCAATTAAAAAAGCTAAGTACATGGAAACCACTCATGGAAGTAAGAAAGCTTATGGTTGCAAAGTTTGTGTTTAAGTATTAATTTTGTTAAAAAATTAGTGAGAAAAGCTTGTAATAACTCAAGTGATTTTTTTTCTAAAAAAAACCTTGCTTATTATTCTAAGAAAAATAAATAGATTTGCAATACTGAAGAAGATAAAGTCATTGACAAAGTCTATTAATATTGATAATTTTTCTAATAATTTAGAGAATATATGAATGTACTTTTTTTCCTTAGTAGCCCAAATTTTTATGAATTCCTTGCACTTATCCCCATTTTGCACTAATGGGAGAATGTTGGAAGGTCATGGGAGGTGATTGACCAGCCGAATGGGGGTACAGGGGGCTAATGACCCCCTTATTTTGGAATTCATTTTTTAATAACAATTTTCCAATTCATTGTAAATGAATTTTGTTTAAAGAATTCAAATTGTAATCAAACCTAGATTTTAAATATTGTGAAATGCCTAAATATTATATTATTAACCATGAATTTAATAGAATAATATCAAGATAGACATGAACTCAATGGTCGAATTCTCAATGTGCAATGTACGATTATTCGAAGCAGGGGAGCGACGGTTGGGCAACGGAACGGCACAAAGGGTGTGTAGGGGTTTGAGGCACCATGAAAGTTTCAAACGTTTTATACAAAACGCGAAGTTGAATAGGGTTGAAAATATGAGTGACAATTAGTGAATGGTCAACGATAGCATAGCAGGGAAGGCAATGGGCAAGAATCGTGAGAGCAATTCGGGCAACGAGGTGATTAGGCGAGCAACTCGTAGGAGGCGCGAGAGCAATAACAGAATGGATGAGCTGAGTGCAGAGAGCAATACCAGTAACGCGCCTCAGAGAACAACTCGCACGACGCGTCAGAGCATTAACAGAAAAAATGCAGAAGCAGTTGACAAGAAGCCGCGTGAAGCATTAAAGAGGAAAAGGAGTTCTACTCCCATTGTAGAAGAAAAGAAGCTAACAAGGAAGTACCCTCCGCCGGGGCCAGGCGGGGTGGTGTGGGTGTATCCAGAAACAAACAAGGCAGTGAAAAAAGGTGACATGGCACATTTCAAAATAAAGGGCGAAGCAGGATGGGAGCTCCGGGTGGGCGAGATACTCCTGCGTCTAGTGATAAACAACGTTCCACAAGTGAAGGTCTGCTGGTTTTACAAACCTGAGCAGACCCCCCAAGGCCGGCAGAAGTACCACAGCGAGGCCGAGCTCATGGCCACTTCCATCCACGCCCTGGTTAAGCTGGATTCAATGGTCGAGAAGGTTTATGTTTACAACAGCGTGGAGGATTACGACGAAGGGGTTAAAAGCAGAGGGCCCAAAGAGTTTTTCTACAGGTTCTTCTATAACCACGTAACGCGGGAGATAGTGGCCATGGACAGCACTAAGATGGAGCTGCACTGTGTGTGCCACTGTATATACAACCCTGATCTCTTGATGGTTCAGTGCAACGCCTGCACACGATGGTATCACACATCATGCGTCTCTGTTTCAGATTCCGAAGCTCAAAGCATGCAAACTTATAACTGTCCGGTTTGTTCCTCAATATCAGCTTCATAAAATTCGCAACATTATTAAGTTTAATTATTATCTATTTTTATGGTTTTCATGGATAACCAAATTTATTGTTACTTTTTTCAGAACATAATACTCTTGTTGCATCATTTAAAACACCATACTAGTTACATCAAACTATCTTTTAAAACATTATTCAAGTAAACTCTATTCCATAATAAATCTCATAAAAAAACCAAACCAAACCAATATCATGAGCTTTTATTTTTAATAAATCTCATAAAAAAAACCAATATCATGAGCTTTTATTTTATTTTTATATAATTCACATAAGAAAACGAATATCTTTATTGTGCAATAGGAGAATTTATCAGTTTTTATTCCTATTTATGTAATTCACATAGGTGGAAAAATGAATAAAGAAAAATAAAATTAATTTTTGTTTTTAACTTTTTTATATTTTAAAAAGTTAAAAAAAATTAAAATATAATAATAATTTAATTGATATTTGTTTTTTCACAAGTATTCATGTTTATATTTTTTTATTAAATTTTGTTTATTTTATTTTAAGAATAATTTTAAATTAATTAATTGAATTTCTATTATTATTTAATATTGTAAAAATAAGACTTAAAATTAATATTGTAAAAATAAGACTTAAAATTAAATACATTGAAAAAATAATTTAGAAAGCTATAGATAAGTAATATTTTTTTAAAATTTAAAGTTATAAAAAAAATTAAAAGTATCAACCCTATTTTAAAAGATTAAAAGTATCTCTTTTTTAACTAGTTTAAAGAAAAAAATTAATATAGCCAAGATAAGAACGATTTCTAAAATATCATAGGTGGAAAGGATCTCCCATCTGTGTGAGAATATTCATGAACATTGAAGATGAAAATCACTTCCTCTTAGAGTGCCCTGAGTACAGCCACATTAAATCTCAATTCCATAATCTTTGGTGCAATATGGACCTTCCTAACCTTTTAACTTGTCAAAATTATAATGAGGAGAAAAATACAGTTTTAAAACAAACTAAATAATTCTTTTATTTAGGTCCAATAGACCAAAGTTTGGTCTCATTGGACTTGACCATCATTAAAAAAAATTGATATATATTATTAAAAACTATTATAATATTTAAAAAACATAATAATTATTTTATAACTATATTTATTTATTAAATTTGTAAATTAATCATTATTTTTTTAATTTTAATAAAAATAAAATTTCCAAACAATTTTATATTTAAATTACAAATTAATTTATTAAAATTCAATAAAATTTAATTACTAACTTAATCATTCAACTTATCACTTCAAAAGCATTCATAACATTCTATGGTTTTTTTGGTGTAATTCTTACAAAGGCAATTCTTACAAAGGCCAATGAAATCATTCACAGGATTCCATGTCTTTTTAAACTTTGTTGAACCTAAGGATTTTGATTGGAATGTAAGTTTTTTTAAGGTTATGTGATGTTCTTGATGAGTTGGTATGGATTTTAATTAAAATCTGGGAAATACTTTTTTAGAGATTGTTATTTATAGCTGATGATAAAGGATAGGACTAATGTTGAGATTTTATGCCAATTGAAAGCAATTTGGAAATTTAAATGCCCATTCAAGTCTAAAGTTTTTATTTGGTTTTTATTTTTTAATAAAGCCTTAACTTGGGATAACTTAGGGAGAAAGGGTAGGGAAAGGCGTGGTAGATGCTATTTATGCAAAGAGGTTAGAGATGTTTATTTGGGTGTGGATTGTTCTTATACTAAATGTGTTTGGTTTGAAATTTAATCCATGCTACACGTGAAAAATCTATGGTTGGGTGATTCTTTGGAACATTGTCTTAAGACCTCCTGTTCAAAAGAGGAGTTGAAGGATATTAGATATTTTCCTTTAATTATTTTATGGTTTATTTGGAAGGCTATTGAGTATCTATACAAAGTTTGGGGGTTTTGAGGTCTATTTCACAGGATCTTATGGTTTTGAGGAAACCATAGATAAAATTTTCCAATGGGGTTATTTTGATGGATCAACTCTTGGAGATCACCTTTAAGGCTAGAGGTGGGTTTGGTACTAAGAATTTTGCTTAACTTCTTGGTTTAAATACTTAAGATAGCATTAGATATGCATATAACAAAGCTACAAGTTGTTGGTGATTCACACATTATCATTAACTGGTGGTAACTAATCTAGGTTTTCTGAGATATTGGAATTTGTGGACTTTAAGCACATCTACAGGAACGGAAATGCTTTGGCTCATGAATTAGCAAAACTTGGCACTATTTTGCACGAAAGTTTTTTGGAATAGTTTTTAACATAATATTTTTTAAATATCTGAATCTAATTTGCCTTTTAGACATGGTTTGGTTATCACATGTAGGTGACATTTCCGTGATGCTGTAGATTTGGAGTTTTTGGCTCTTTTTGGTCTTTTTTTGTCACATTAACTTTGTGCTTTTTGGGATGCCTTTTATTAAAGGTTTACGATAGACATATTGGTAAAGGCTTGTTTTTGCTATATAAATTTATATTTTCTGGTTTTGATATAAATTCTTATTAAATGAAGTTGAAGTTTGTTTTATATATTGTATACATGATGCTATGAAAAATGTATATTTTCTAGTTTTGATATAAATTCTTATTAAATGAAGTTTGTTTTATGATTTACTGAAAAACTTTACAAGTTTTGAATAACAACCAATACTGAACAACAATTGTTGAACATCTAAAGAATGTGACCTTTTATTTTATAATAGACAAGAAATTTAAGTTGATTTGTATACACAGCATTTACTAGGGTTTGTGTTAATTGCATGAAAATATGTAAAAATTTGAATGCTTGCATTCTCAATGAGGAATGTACGGTTATTCGAATCAGGGAAGTGACCGTTGGGCAACGGAACGGCACAAAGGGTGTGTCGGCGTTTCAGGCACCATCAAATTTCAAACGTTTTATCTAAAACGGGAAGTTGAATAGGGTTGAAAATATGAGTGACAATTAGTATAAATGATCAACGATAGCATAGCAGGGATGGCAATGGGCAAGAATCGTTAGAGCAATTGGAGCAACGAGGTGATCTGCCGAACAACTCGAAGGAGGCGCGAGAGCAATAACAGAATGGATGAGCTGAGTGCAGAGAGCAATACTAGTAACGCGCCTCAGAGAACAACTCGCACGACGCGCGAGAGCATTAACAGAAAGAATGAGAAAGCAGCAGTTGACAACAAGTCGCGTGAAGCATTACAGAGAAAAACGAGCTCTCCCATTGTAGAAGAAAATAACCTAATAAAGCCTCCCGAGAGGTACCCTCCGCCGGGGCCAGGCGGGGTGGTTTGGGTGTATCCAGAAACAAACAACGCAGTGAAAAAAGGTGACATGGCACATTTCAAAATAAATGGCAGAGCAGGATGGGAGCTCTGGGTGGGTGAGATACTCCTGCGTCTAGTGATAAACAACGTCCCACAAGTGAAGGTCTACTGGTTTTATAAACCCGAGCAGACCCCCCAAGGCCGACAGAATTACCACAGCGAGGCCGAGCTCATGGGCACTGCCATCGACGCCCTGGTTAAGCTGGATTCAGTGGTCGAGAAGGTTGATGTTTACAACAGCGTGGAGGAATACGACGAAGGGGTTGAGAGCAGAGGACCCAATGAGTATTTCTACAGGTTCTTCTATAACCACGTAAGGCGGGAGATAGTGGCCATGGGCGACAGTGAGAGGGAGCTGCACTGTGTTTGCAAGTGTATATACAACCCAGATCTCTTGATGGTTCAGTGCAACGCCTGCAAACGATGGTATCACACTTCATGCGTCTTTATTTCAGATTCCGAAGCTGAAAGCATGCAATCTTATAACTGTCCGCTTTGTTGCTCTGATTATTCTTCAATGTCAACTTCTTCAATATCAACTTCATCAAATTCGCAGCATTATTAAGTTTGATCATTACTATTTTTTCATAGAAAACTAAAATTATTGTTACCTGCTTCGCCACTCTTACTCTTGTAAATGATATAAAACTTTTGTTCGATCATTTGAAACATGATACTAGTTGGCATCAAACTATTTTTTAAGACATGATTCAAATAGACTTTATACATGGCTATTCCATAAAAAAAAAAATCTCAAAAGAAAACTGAATATCTTTTTTTAAAACATGATTCGAATAGACTCTATACATGGCTATTCCATAAAAAAAAATTATCATAAGAAAACGAATATCTTTATTGTACATGAGAATTCATAAGTTTTTATTTTTATTTATGTAATTCACATAAGAAATCTCATAAGAAAAACGAAAATCTTTATTGGCTTTTAATCTTATTTATGTAATCCACATTGTCGAAAAATGAATTAAATAAAATTCATTTTTATTTTTTTATATTTTTTAAATTTATAAAAAAAAATTACAATATAATAATAATTTTATTGATATATGTTTTTCACAAGTATGTATGTTTGAAGAGTTTGCCTAAGGATTTTTGGACCATGATGTTTCTACATGACTAGTTGAACCTACTTCCTTTACAAGATGGGTTGTGTGTAATATCCTAGTTACTTTTGATATTTTATTGTTATTTACTTTTAATGAAACAAGTAAGCTAAATTTTATATGAATATAATTGGAAATTGAGAGTTTTAAGAGCTATACAATTAATTGCGAGAAACCTAAACCTTCAACATTCTTTAAACAAAGACAAGTGGGAGTACTAAGTAGAGTTAGTTATTTTTCATAAAAGTCCTAAGAAAAGGGAAGAGGCATGAATAGAAAGTTTTATAGAAAAGAGACACATAGAAGAGAGAGCTGCCATAGATCACAAGAGGTGAAGGATCTATGGAATGTATCAGTGAAATAGTTTTCACGTCCCCTCCCCTCTACTCCATGGAGAGGACGCAACTATATGTTCACCTGCTCTATCAGACCGGGCAATCTAGCCCCATGAAGCTAATAATAGAAATGCTTTGAACATAAGAACATACAGAGATCCATAATGCAATATACAACATAAGAAAATACATTTCATTCAAGCATTCATCATGTTCATAATTCATAAAACAGATAGATTTGCAAAAATCCAATACACAAGTAATACTTATCTTGAAAACGAGTTCACCCAACCATAGGCTAGTGTGCTCATCAATCTCTCAGCACCACCACCCCCAAGCTGGGCATGATTTCCAAACAGAACTAGGGAACAACACACTCACACATAACCAAATACACATCAAAACTTAGCCAAGCCAGTGAGCTCAACCACAGAGCTATGGACACATGCACAAGATCTAGCTTGACCTCCACAATACCTACACACCCAACACAAGGAAGCATCCCCTTCTCTACTACACAGTCCCTCAAGCTATGCCTTCCCTTCCAGTGCTCTTCAGGGTGTGAATAACCAGCCCCTCTTGATCTCTCTGTGAGGTTTCTCTCTACAATAGGTTTATCAAGACAATTTTTCCATATTCTACTCCTATCGATTCACGCCAAAGAAAGGATTTACAGAACAACAAAACATAAGTGCTTGATATGGACAAAAAGTATAACATCCCCTTAAATTTCATAAATAAATAAAAAATTTATTTAATGTAACTAACCTTGATGTTATAATTTATAAATCCTTTAATTAACTATGAGAGTCATAATCTTACAGTATTATCATATTTCTTTTACTTTAAGAACTGTTGTTATGACATACTTTATGACAGAATGATTATTAAATATTTGTTTTGCTATGTTGTAAATCAATTTTCGGTTTTCTTACCCTTGTACTACTTAAGGGTTGTTGGAGGTCAAATTCATGGTCTTACTTAGTCCTTGCGACTAACACATGTAACTTCAAAATTTGGTTGTGGAGGTGGATCCTTTAACATGGTTTCAATCTTTATACAAATGGCTTATACCATAACAACCTAGCATGCATGTGTATTAACTGTACACACATACAAACATTTAGAGTATAATGTATGCATGTAATTATTTAATGTTACTTAAAACGCCTTTTGTCTTGTCGACGGGATGATGTTACTGACCTTCTCACCTCTGCAACTGGCCTTCCATAGTTTAAACTGGTCCTCTTACTATCTGCAAACGGAGAGGGAGGAGCCAACACCTCCAATCCTCCTCCTATTTTTGTCCTAGCCAAACTTGAACACTATGCCGATGGTGTCAATCCTCATGCAGGTTTCATTTGGGTGACTTCAGTCGAAGTCTTTAACGCCGACCAAGTATAAACTGTATTTTCATATTAAGGAAATTCCTTTTTAACCAAAAGTTTTTATATGCAGAATACCTTCTAACTCATGGATTGGATGTTTATGCAGATGACCTCTCGGTTGGTTTTTCGCAACAAGGATTCTGGAGAGGGACTAGCCGCAAGAAAGTTTGTAGCCGGTAAGAACACGACTTCTCCTTCTACAAGCTCTGTAGATAAGTTAGTCAATGTCTTGTGGTGTGAACATCATTAGAATGCTAGGGTATTATCCCTGTGACTGCATTTGATGTGTAAGTGATTCTATAAGGTTTTCCCTTGCCTTTGTGAAGTCTTTCAACTAAGCCACGTTTCCTATGTTTCCTATGGATTAGAGATTGTTGGTCAAACAATGCTAGTTTATCTTTTAACGATCTCATAAGGGTTCTTAAACTCTAAAATACTATCAAAGATTTTGTCTCTATAAGATCTGGTTGAGGGTTTGCATATCGCTATTTTTTTAAACAATTAAGACCATGAGCTTCGTACTCTGCCTCTCTTGTTCTTGGCCCAAAATGCCATTTTCAATACATTTTTATTGTTTTGGTAAATAAGGAAAGCATGTCTGTAAATCAACCCTTTGGGGCTATCTGTACAATACCAAGCTATAGATATGGTTTTTAGACAGCAACTGTGTATAGGTCTTTATTTTTATCTTTCATTACGTATATATGTTATAACATGATAAGGCCATGTGGCTTACTGTTGATTCTAAAATTTGGGAAAAATAAAGCCTTTGTCGTAAATCATTATTGTTTTACTTTTATACTGAATATAATGTGGAACAATGCTTGTGAGGGTTTGATGTAAACCCAAGCTTGTTTGTTGTAGTTTAGTATTGTTTAATGATTCCTCTATTTCGTTTACAAAATGAAATGCTAAAATGCGGTGAAGCCATAATGTAACTAGAGGAGTTGATGATAATAACAACAAACATGGTTATTTTACTGTTTAGTGTTGTTGAAAGTTAACCTATCATTCAAAGAGATTCGTCCGTAAGGCCTTTCTTACTAAACAACTCGGTTTACAAAATTAGAAAGGTTGTAAGATCTGTCATTAACGAAACTACTATATAATGGATATATTAAGGGAAATAACCCAAGAGGTTTTTCTTCTGTCATCTTAAAATAACTCTCTATGTTTATAAACTTGGTTATAGTAATACATGCTATGTTGTTTCTTACTTGACTTTACTTAGTTACAATTTATAGCTATTTCATTGTTGATTTTAATAGAAATTCCCTGCTCTGTCTAATTTCCTTGTTAAAATAATAAACATTTTAGTGAGATCTTATGATAGATTTTACTTTTATTCTTAAATCTGTTATAAAGATTCGTATTAACCATACTATTGTTAAAAATAGTTAAGCCCTAAGGCTATTTTTGATGTATGAACTCAGTTATACAGTTCTAGGGTTTCGTTGTTTTATTTTAAAATTGTAAAGCCTTACTCTAAGTGTTTAATAATTTTATTAAGCCAAGAGACTCTTTAAGATTTTATTCTATAGATAATTACTGCATAAATAACACCAATTTAAAATCGAAAGCATGTAATGAGTGCTAAGATTTGTCGATAACCTCAACTTGGTGTTACATTAATAGTTTAGCTACTACGAATCTGGGTTAAGATACCCTTAAGAAATTTGGTTTAGTTTTAATATGATCAGTTAATAAATTTGTTATTCTAAAATAATATTAAAGTTTGATTACAGGAATATGGTTTGATCCTAGAGAGATTAAAATAGAATAACAAAAATGAGTTTGGATTTGTATAGTTGTGTTCTTATACAATTAGAAGTTAATGTGGTTGATAATAAATAATACCTTGATATGCACATAAAAGAAAAAGACTTTTCACTTACCTTCTATTCCTATACTTGTACTGTAAAGAAGGTTTGATTTCATTTAAATGTTTAACTTTTGAATTCAAAGCTGTAGTTTATTTTTTTTAAATATTTCCATGTCTTCTAACTAGCAATAAATTGTATACAGAATATAAATATATCATTTCTATGTTCTGTATAAACGAAAATACACATTTATTCATTCATTCTGATACTAAAATTCAACATAATTTCATATCTTCATGTACTAGAGTACGTCACTTCGGTGAGAGGAAAAATACAGGAGATCATTTATATTCAATTTTCTTATCAAACAGATTCCACACAAACACTAAATCCTATAATCATTGTATAACTATCCTTTCCAAATAAATTTATAGATTTCTGAAAATCAGAAGTACAATAAAGTTATAGAACAGTTTTTAGAGTTAGAACCTGGATACGTTGAAAAAATGGGACTAACACCCAAGGAAGATTGTTCCACCCAACTTTTTCCTTAAGTAGACAATTCAACTTTCTTAGGACCCCTGAGATTTCTCACTGCACCAAATCACTTTAGTTATCCCCTCATCAAATTCTTTGTGTGCCTGACTTTTTAGTCTACAACAATTCCAATGTTCATTCTCTTCCAAAAATCACAATGAGTGGTGAGCCTCATGATCAATTCGATGGTTTATATAAGATTGGTTAGGTCTTTGGGTCAGTTTTGAAATTTAATGAGCCACCCAGCTCAGTTTCCCCTCTCAGGGAACATGACCACTTTTTTAGGGATTATGCTCCTGCAATAGCTAGAAAGTGAATGCTAGTGCTGCCACTTGTCAACCAGCCATCAACAATTGCTCCTTCCTTCTAGTGGGGAGTGAACACTCATTTAGCAGTCTCCCCTGAATAGGTGTCTCTTTTTACTAATTATTAAAATAAATAATTCTTCAATTACAGTCATCCTTGACCCACCTTGTCATAAACTTTACAATAAAAATTAACATAATGTTTTTGCTGAAATAAATAATAAATTTTTATTTTTCAGTTTTGGGTATGTTACAAACACCCCCCTTTAATCTCAACATCGTCCTCAATGTTTCTTAAGTTATTCTGAGTCTTCTTGGAACAGAGATGGATATGCCACCTGCATATTGCTCTCTAATTCCCAGGTTCCTTCATCTGGACTGAGGTGTTTCCACTACACCTTTACCTGTCTAATGGTGTGATTCTGGAGAAAAAAATTTCTCCTGTTGAGAATACAATCTGGATCCACTAGAAAATCTCCTTCTAGTTCTACCTGAATCACATTCCAGTTAATCACATGAGTAACATCATGTATATACTTTTTCAAAATAGAAATGTGAAAAACATTGTGTATCTTAAGATTAGGTGGCAAAGCTAGTTGATAAGCCATTGGACCTACTCTTTCCTCTTTCCAATATCTCAAAGAGTCCACAATACCTGGGTGTTAATTTAGCACATCTCCCTAGTTTAAAGAAGCGCTTTCCTGGTTTCACCTTAACAAACACATGCTCACCTACTTGGAATTCCTTTGGAGTTCTTTTAAGGTCAGCATGACTCTTTTTCATGTCTTGAGCAGTTTTCAAGTTGCCTTGTAAATGTTTTGTTGTTAGTTCCAATTCTTTTAACATGTTAGGTCCTAACATTAACCTGCCTACTGGATTACTCCATGTAATATGAGTGTTACATTTTCTACCATATAATATTTCAAAAGGACTAAGCTTTGTTGAAGCTTGATAATGGTTATTGTAAGCAAATTCAACCAAATGCAAATAGTCTTCCCACTTCTTGGGATATACTTTAACATACATTCATAACATGTCTTCTAATACTTGATTGACTCTTTTTGTATGTCCATCTGTTTGCGGATGATAAGCAGTATTGAAATTCAATTTAGTATTTAATCCTTTAAATAAAATTTTCCAAAAATTACCAGTAAATTTGAGATATCTATCAGAGATTATTACCTTTGGAATTCCATGCAGAGGGAAGATTTCTTTCATAAAAATATCAGCAATATTAGCATCTATATGAGTTTTTTTGGTGGGAATAAAGTGTGGTGCTTTACTTAATTTATCTACAACTACCATTATTGAATCATTCTGTTTCTGGTTTTTAGGTGGACCATTTACAAAGTCAAGGGTGATGACTTCCCATTTCTAATTTGGAATTGGTAATGGCTGTAAACGGCCTACTGGTGTTGATGCTCAACTTTTACTCACTGGCATTCGATACACCTAGCTAAAAATTCAGCAACCACACTTTTCATGTTAGGCCAAAAGTACTCTTTTCTTAACATAGTTATTATTTTCTGATACCCTCGATGTCCAAAGTAAGGACTTTTGTGAATTTCGTTCAAAATCAACAACTTAACTTCTGGTATATTTGGTACATAAATTCTATTTTTAAAAAGTATTAATTTTTTTTCATTAAAACGGTAATCTGTAAATATATTTTCTGATGTATTCTGAGTTATCTTTTCATTTAAATTCTGGTTTTCTGGATCCTGCCTTATTCCTTCTTCCATTTTATCTTCCAAATCAGTTTTGTTACTGCTAATGGCAGCTACAAAATTTGTTAATGCATTCCTTTTCAAGGCATCAACCACTTTATTTCTTTCCCTTTAATATGTTTGATTTCAAAATCATACTCGCTAAGGAAAGCTAGCCATCTATCTTTCCTTGTGTTTAGATTTTGTTGATCAAACATATATTTCAGGATTATGTTATCAGACATTACCAGAAATATTTTACATATTAAGTGATGACACGACATTTTTAAAGCATGAATTATTGCATCCAATTCTAAATCATAAGTTGCATAATTATTTTCGTGAGTTTTTAATTTTCTTGATTCGTATGCAATTGCATGAGCTTCATGTGTCAGCACCCCACCCAAGCCTTCATTGCATGCATAAGTGCATACAACAAAGTCTTTGTCTAGGTCTACTATTTTTAGGATGGGTGCAGTAGTTAATAATTCTTTTTAGTTTATTAAAACTGTCTTCACATTTCTGATCCCAAACAAATTTCTTACACTTTTTCTATAATGAAGTTATAGGATTTGCAATCCTTGAAAATCCTTCAATAAATTTTCTGTAGTAACCTATTATCCCCACAAAGGATCGTAAATCAATTACGTCCTTAGGGACAGGCCAATCAATTATAGATTTTATTTTATCTGGGGCCACTAATATCCCCTCTTCAGATATTACGTGCCCTAAGTTCTGTATTTTATCTTTATAAAAATCACATTTGCTAAACTTAGCATATAGCTGATGTTGTCTTAACACTTGTAGAATTATGTTTAGGTGTTCATCATGCTCTTCTTTTGTCTTAGAATAAATTAATATGTCATCTATAAAGACGACTACAAATTTATCTAAGTACTTACTTAGAACATTGTTCACTAAGCACATGAAGGTTGCTAGTGCATTTGTTAGCCCAAAGGGCATAACCACAAATTCATAGTGCATGTATCTTGTCCGAAAAGCAATTTTAAAGATGTATTCATCTTTAATTCTAACTTGGTGATACCTAGACCTTAAGTTGATCTTTGAGAATATTGTTGCTCCACGTATCTGATTGAACAAATCATGAATTCAGGGTAGAGGATATCTATTCTTAATCGTCATTTTATTAAGTTGGCGGTAGTCTATACATAGACACAGAGTATTGTCTTTCTTTTTAACAAAAAGGACCGGTGCTCCCCAAGGGGATACACTTGGTCATACATAATGTTTTTCTATTAATTCTTGTAATTGTAATTTTAATTCATTCAGCTCCAAGATGTTCATTCGATAGGGAGTTTTTGAATTAGGTACCGCTCCAGGTACTAATTCAATTGTTAAGTCCAGATCTCATTTACGAGGTAATCCTGAAATTTCTTCGGGGAATACATCCACGAAATCTTGCAGGATTGGAATATCCTCAAATCCCGGTTTATAATTTTTATCGATTTATTCATTATTTATAATGTGTACATCAAAGACTCATTAGAGGAAATTTCAACTCAAAATGGGCCTTTCAACCATAATTCAAATTCCATGCCATCATGTGTTAGCCAATGAAATTGCTTTAAATTTGAAATACTGTATAGGTCTTAAAAAAAAATTAATATAAATTTGGGGATAGGTATCATAAGAAAAACTATTTTTTTGTTTGTATTTTCAACATATCTCCTTTTTTTTTACTCAAATATCGATTGGGAGAGGTCGTTGGATGCAGAATTTAACTCCACATCCAACGAGCTCTCCCGATCAAAATTTAAGTAAAAACACAGGGACATATTGAAAATACAAACAAAAAAAGTAGTTTTTTTTATTTTCTTCCTCTAAAATTAATGAATATTATTTTTTTATTTTAACTGTTATTTTATTATTTTTATTAGGAGGCCCATTTTGAGTTGAAATTTCCTCTGATGTTACAACCTTTTTCATCTGTAAGGCTATAATTTGTCTAACAGATATATTCTTAGGTAATCCTATGAAAGTAATTCTTTTTCCTTCATTATTCAAACAAGTAAAATTTTTCTGAAAACAATTTAAAATCACTTGGTGTTTTTCAAGACAATACATTCCTATTAGAACATCGTAAGATCCTATTAGGTCAAGTAATTATCTTTCATATTTTTGACCCTCTTTATATCTTGCCACCATATGTCAAATTTTCAATTCTTTCATGGACATGGAAACCAATTTTAAATCATGGAACTCCTTGGCTCTTTCCTCATCATATTGTTCAGACATAAACTTTCTCTTGAAGTACTTCTTAAAAAATCTCCAGGTCAAGTACTTCTCTTTCATATTTTTGACCCTCTTTATATATTGCCACCATATTCGGATCTATCAGAATGGTTGTAAATTTGGAAGTACTTCTTCATGCCTGACAACCAGGGTTCTTCTTCCTCTCCTTTTTCTACTTCCCCATTGAAAATGGGAGGCTTTATTTTCTTGAATTCTCAAGAAACCTCTTCATAGGGTTTATATTGCTTTCTCCTAAGTTTTCGGTCACTTTCACTGCTGTCACTTATGTATCTTTGTCTTTCCTTATGTGACCTTTGTTTAACCTCTGAGGAAGATTCATTATTGGGATACTTTTCTTTCTTCCCTTTATGTTTATAAGACATTGTTTCAGAATCAGCTTCGATAGCACTTCTTTTATCTTTTTCCTGTTTGTTGATTTTGTTCAAAAGATATTCATTCATCTCTAAAATTCTTTGATTATCCTATTTCACAGTTTTTAGCTCATTCTTTAAATATTTGACTATTTGTATTATCTTAGGATTGTTCAAATCTACATACAGGATGTTAGGATTAATGTGTTGAGAACCATTCTCAGCAGAGGCTTCAACATTCTCCATTTCCTGTAAAACTGGTTTTATATTTCTGTACAGAAATAAATACAAAAAATAAAATTAGACACTATTTTTCTTTATAAGTGAGTGAGACTGTCAGGCCTAGCGTTGGAATCTTGCTTTGATACCACATGTAACATCCCCTAAATTTCATTTATAAATAAAAAATTATTGACTGTAACTAACCTTGATGTTATAATTTATAGATCCTTTAATTAATTGTGAGAGTAATAAACTTACAATATTATCAACTTTCTTTTACTTTAAGAACTGTTGTTATGATATACTTTGTGACGTAATGGTTATTAAATCTTTGTTTTGCTATGTTGTAGATCAATTTTATGTTTTCTTACCCTTGTACTACTTAAGGGTTGTTGGAGGTCAAAGTCATGTCTTACTTAGTCCTTGTGACTAACAAATGTACCTTCAAAATCTGGTTGTATAGGTGGCTCCCTTAACATGGTTTCAATATTTATACGAATGGCTTATACCACAACAACCTAGCATGCACGAGTATTAACTATACACACATACAAACATTTAGAGTATAACCTATGCATGTAAGTTTCCACCATTGATAAGGACTTGCAGGCATTAAACTTATGTTACCCTAAGTAATGGCATGAATATATATTATACACATTAAACTAGCTTTTTGAAGGGACAAAGTTGGTGAAATCAAAAAAGAAAGGTTACGACTTAAGGTCATTCACATGCAACCCATGTGCTTTCATTAAATCTTCCAACTGGTGGGAAAAGAAAAGGGGTACAAAACCTAAAGTCTTTAATGTTCATTAAAATGCCTTTCGTCTTGTTGATGAGGTTGATGTTGCCATCCTTCTCGCCTCTGCAACTAGCCTTCCATAGTTTAAATTGGTTCTATTACTATCTGCAAATGGAGAGGGAGGAGCCAACAACTCTAGTCCTCATTATCTTTTCGTCCTATCCAAACTTGAACACTACGCCCATGGTGTCAATCCTCATGTAGGTTTCATTTGGGTGACTTTAGCCAAAGTTTTCAATGCTGAACATGTATAAACTGTATTGTCATATTAAGGAAATTCCTTTTTACCCACAATTTTTTATATGCAGAATACCTTCTAACTCATGGATTGAATGTTTATACAGATGACCTCACAGTTGGTTTTTGGCGACAAGGGTTCTAGAGAGGGAATAGCTGCAAGGAAGTTTGTAGCCGGTAAGACCATGGATTCTCCTTCTACAAGCATTGTAGACAAGTTATTCAATGTCTTGTAATGTGAACATCAATAGAATGCTAGGGTATTATCCCTGTGACTTCATTTGATGTGTAAGGTATTTTGTAAGGTTCTTCCTTGACTCTATGGAGTCTTTTGACTAAGCCATGTTTCCTATGGTTTCGAGATTGTTGGTTAAACAATGCTAGTTTATCTTTTAAAGATCCCATAAGGGTTCTTAGACTTTAAGATATTGTCTAATATTTTGTCTCTGTAAGATCTTGTCGAGGGTTTCCATGTTGCTATGTTTTTAAACAATTAAGACCATGAGCTTCATACTCTGCCTCTCTTGTTCTTGGACTAAAATGCCATTTTCAATACATTTTTATTATTTTGGTAAATGAGGAAAGCATGTCTATAAATCAACCCTTTAGGGCTATCTATACAATACCAAGTTGTAGATATGGTTTTTACTAAGAATGTTTATACCTTTAGTTTTATCTTTCATTATGTATATATGTTATAACATGATAAGGCCATGTGGCTTACTGTTGATTCTAAAATTTGGGCAAAATAAAGGCTTTGTTGTAAGTCATCATTGTTTTACTTTTATACTGAATACAATGTGGAACAATGCTCGTGAGGGTTTGATGTAAACCCAAGCTTGTTTGTTGTAGTTTAATACTGTTTAATGATTCCTCTATTTCGTTTACAAAATGAAATGCTAAAATGCGGTGAAGCCGTAATGTAACTAGAGGAGTTGATGATAATAACAACAAACTTGGTTATTTGACTGTTTAGTGTTGTTGAAAGTTAACCTATCATTCAAAGAGATTCGATCGTAAGGCCTCTCTTACTAAATAACTCAGTTTAAAAACTTAGAAAGGTTGTAAGATCTGTCATTAACGGAACTACTGTATAACGGATATATTAAGGTAAATAACCCAAGGGGTTTTTCTGTGCGTACTTTTTATATGATGCTTACATTTCGTTTAATGAATCCTTCAATTTGGGTTACGAGTCTTATTGAAAGTGTTAGGATTATTAATCCTCCCTTGTCCAAATTTGGTCATATGTCTAAATCGGGAGTCATGTCTAAATCGGGAGTCCATCCAGTCTATTTATAGTCATTAGCACCATTGGTTAAACTTAACCTAATTGGGGCACATGTTTCAGTTACCAAAGTGTGGGGAACACTAATTGAGGCTCACTGCCACTTATTGCACTTGATTGCATAAGTTTAGGAGTCTCCTAGATCAATCCCTACAATTTAGGAAGCAACTAAGAGTGCCAAAACCAACCAAGGTCAGTTAACTTCAGTTGATGACTAGTCAAGCCAAGTTAGGAGTCAGTTACATTCAGTTCTAGCTCTCTACATTCAGTTAA
>LPNX010433768.1:211038-223148 GCA_001517045.1 Pseudotsuga menziesii
TGACTTGGATCCTTTGTCATGTTTTAAGGAAGAAGCTAACTAAGAGGGTTTGGGACCCTTTTTGTTTGGCTTATTATTACGAGAATTCTATTTCTTGGGAGGCTTGGACTTTTCTTTCTGTTGGGACAATAAGGCTTTCCCAGATATATCTACATTGTTAATTATTCCAAGATGAATGAGCTTATTTTGCTCTTTAATTAAGGAATCACAAAAGGATTCAAGAATAGGATCTTGATAGCTAGCTGCAGTCAAAGATTCTTTCATGGAGTAGAATTTAGATACAAAAACAAAATATGCAGGTCCAAGTTTGGAAAGAATATGATAAATACATTGTTTGTCTTCTTGTTGGGTAACTCTAGGTAGACCCGGGTTTACTTATGATGTCCCAACAATACCCCTAGCTTCCTGGCCCTTTCGGTGACAGACCACAGAGCGGCCTGAAGTCTCACCCGAAGTGATCTTATGGGTTGGCTAAAGACTCAAGTGTCCTCAACCAGGTTCTATCTCATCCTAGGGTCTTGCGCCTCTTCTTAACCAGCGGGATCTCTCTGCGTAGCGTTGTTCTCTCTTCCTCACTGGCTCTTGTCAGGGGAATGACCCTTATCGCATCGCAGTCTCTCAGGCAATGTGCACACGTTCCCTTCTACCCAACACTTTTCCTGCGTTATCTTGCACCGCATCTCCTCTAATGGTGCGATATCACCTTTCTACGCTGTGATATCTCTACGGTCAAACTCAATATGACTCTTAGGGTCCAAGGCTTTCCTACTAGGTAGAATAACTCTGTTAACCTCCAACAAGGTGTTAAACTCTCTTACTTGAGCCTTCATAGTTCAACACACTCAATCATCAACCGTACCCAACTTGCTGAACTAAGTATACTAGAATTACTTAACAGAGTAACTACTAGCTCTACTATGTGAATCAAGAACTAATAACCTCATATGCAGGCACTTGATACATTACTTTCGTTTAACCTTCTATGATGCTGTAAACTGAATGAGAACATACAAACATTTACTGACTGGTATACAACATCCATGTAACAGATAACAGATAGCAACTAAATAAAGCACAATCACATGAAATAGTCGCATAACACATTGATTTTACATGGTTCACCTCCCAGGAAGGAAGCTACGTCCACAGGAACTAGTTTTTATATTATATCGTGAGAGAGTAAACACAGTTCCACTAAAACCTCATATGCAGCTTGAGATCTTCTGGGTAACTCCGCTCACACAGCCGGGAGCCCTTCTCTCCTAGATCTCTTCTCTTTCTATATTGCCTTCTTACAATATACTCTTCCTCTCTCTCTCTCTCTCTCTCTCTCAATCCCCGCGGATTGTTACATACATGCTCTATGAGCCAAATACTGATTACAGTAAGATAACTATAGAGTGAATATAGAACCAGAGCTCGACCCTTCTATAATACAAAATAACTATGAGCTAACAGACTACTTGACTCTCAGACTGGCTAAGTGTCTGAACAACTAGCTAGCTAACCTTTTACAATACAAAATACATGCTTTTATAAGCGGCCCGAAGGTCTCACCATTAAAACACTGTGGGCCTGTCCCAACAGTAACCCAAAAACCCTAACTGTGATAGTCGGCTTATCTGTACTTGAGCTGTCGCTTTCCATTACACCACAGCTTCCTACAGTCTTCCACGCTTCCCAGCGTTGATCGTGGGTATCGGCGCAGCTTCCTTCATCTCTTCCCTTCTGTCCTTCATCTTCAATACCTCGGCCCGTTGCTTCTTTTCCATTAATGAGGGTAGTTGAGCCCTCCTGTCTACGCCGCTGCCTTAAGTGCAGTGGGTGAGCTCTCTCTTCTTGGTCACTCAGGTACTGTTACCTTTGACTTACTCGTTCCAAAACAGCAGCTTTTCCTATAGCTACGGGACCCTACTCCAACAGTCCCCTAACACTTACTAGTGGCTCGCCCCTGAGCCACTAACAGCTGGTTTTTCTTGCTGTAGCTTCTCCTTGGCTTCCTTCGAAGTCCTTGTAAGTTTCTATTGAAGTCCTATGACTTATTTCTCCATAGCTTCGACACACTCTTGTGTTGTTTCAAGCGTAGCTTGACTAATGCTGGAATCTTCTGTAAAATTAGTTCGTAGGTCTCTCTTATATTTTCGGAGATCAACATCTCTCTTAAGGATCTTGAGCTTTTGAGAAGCCTTCCACAAATATCCTTTCCTCTTTATCTGGGTTAGAACTCATGCTATAAGGAAGATATAAATCTGTATCTTCCAGCCTTCTCGAGACATTTCATTCAGTCTGGATCCTTTCATACGAAAGCAAAACAAACCATGAATTCCATTCCGAGAACAAGCCTTTGTCTGCACGCTGGAGTTCTGCTTGTTTGATTTGTTGTCCCATTTCACTCTTCTTATCATCAAATCGCTCCAGGTATTCATGCTACCTATGATCTTCATATTTTCATTTCTTTGCCTCGGCAATCTCTTGTTCTTCTCTTAGCTGATCAGATAGGTCAGCTGCCTTCTCCCGTTGCCTTCTTTTTCTCATTTTTACCTTCTTCTTGGTGGGAGATTTCTTCTCATCATTCCTCTACTCTTCTATCTTATCTTCAGTGATCGGCTCGTCTTTCTTCTTCTCTTCAGCAGATACTTTGATGACATCTTCTACATCCTAGGCTTGACTCCTCATCCTTGGTGGCTATCTGACCTATGATGTTCCTATTTTCACACCCTTGGGCATCGTTGTCATAGCAGACGCGAGGCCACCACTCTGGAATCATCTCACAATGTCTTCTAAAGGTTCCATCTCGGACAGAAACCACTCGGTGTAGTACTCTAGACTGGCAATGGTGACATAATTGGGGAAAACTAGCACTCTGTGACTGGAGTGTCTCTACACAAGGAAAACTCTGCAAATTGCTCTATAGCTCTCAGACTTGTAAAAGTAACCCTTCTGTATGAATGATCTCTGTTTTTAGGCTGAAAGCGATAATCCTTGAAGCAACGGTCATTTAGGCTAGACCCGTCGGCAGTATTAATTGCATGGACAAGACAACACCCGTCGTTTCGATCCTCATTAATTGTTGAAATCCGATCAAATTTCCCTCGAAGAGTGTGTGCAGGCGCCTGTCTCGTCAAAGATTTTACCAAATCTAGAAAAAATCATTATACTGTTGCCAAATCTAGGGCAATGTATATGTATCGTATCTATATTAACTGCTTGTCAAAAGGCGAAGTGACTGGCTTTCTGTCCCTTTTCAAAACTGGCTACGTGGCACGGGGAAACGATGCCACACCGCATCACTTGCGCAAAACAATTTTTTTTTCCCCTGCAAGCATCCTATGACTTGCGTAAAATGAACCATCCTCGTGCGATTCCTTATACTTAAAATACCTTCCGGTGTAAACTAATTCTCGGTGTGATGCCTCCTTTCAACTACACTGGACATCTGCACTTTTATTTTTGTCTGAGCTAGGGCTGAGAGGTGGAGTGGCTATCACTATAGAGCTTAAGCTTGCTTCCATTAATCAAAGTGGGAAGAAGCTCCCCATTCAGTTTGTTGAGCTGAACGGCACCTCCTTCTATAACTTGTTGTATCTGATAGGGTCCCAACCAATGCATCTTGAACTTCCCTGGAAACTTTACAAACTTACTGTCATAGAGGAGCACGAGGTCTCCTGTCTGAAAAATCTTGCTCTTTATATGCCTGTCATGCCAAGCTTTCTTGTGTACCTTCTGTACTTTCTGATGGAATCCTGCGATGAATCTATCTTCCTCTAAGGCAAGCAGCTGCGCTAGTCTTTCATTCATCGTGTCTGTATCAACCATCCTAGTAATTTGAGCAATTTTGAAACTGGGAATAATATATTCCGTAGGCATAACAGCCTCTTGTCCATACACCAAGATGAAAGGTGTGTGTCCTGTAAGTTTCTTACATGTAGTCCTATAAGCCCATAATACAGCGTTAACCCTAAGGTCCCAATCATTTCTTTTCCTGTTATAGATCTTAGTAAGAGCATTTTATAGAATCTTTTTAAAGGCCTCCACCGTACCATTAGCTTGTGGGTGGTAGGGAGTGCTCTTATGGTGTTGTATCTGGAATTCCTCTGTCAAGGCCTCAATAGTGCGGTTCAAAAAATGGGTGCCTTGATCCCTCATCAAGATTACTAGACATCCAAATCTACTGATGATGTTTTCAAAAATGAACTGTGCAGCTATAGCAGCATCACAATTCCTTACTGCTTTGGCCTCTGCCCACCTGGTGAGGTATTCTATTCCGGTGATGATGTATCTTGCACCAGTTCGTTTCCCTGGTGGGTTGATAGGACCCACAAAATCTATAGCCCACTTGTCAAATGTGCGTAGCGTAATCTGTGGTCGTAGCAGCATTTCATCTCTTTGTGAAGGTTTGCCTACCCTCTGGCAGATATCGCAGCATTTGCAAAATTCCTTAGTATCCTTATGCAAAGTAGGCCACCATAATCCTGCAGTCAGGATTTTCTACGCAGTCGGCTTTCCTGCGAAATGACCTCCTGCGGTACCTGAATGTGCTTCTCTAATAATGGCCTCCTTCTCGTGCAACATAATGCATCTACGCAAGACTTCATCTGAACCTAACTTGTATACATGTCCTGCGATCAAAGTGAAGTCTGCTGCTTTAACAACTAGCTGTTTCTTTTGCTGCTAAGAAACTCAACAGGTGCCCATCCTATAGTGAGAAAGTGAATAATATCAGCATAGTACTCATCTGCAATCTGGATAGAAAACAATTGCGCATCGGGCAAGTTTTCCTCTAGATTGCTTGGCTCTTCTCCTGAGTCTATCCATGACAGATGATCAGGTCCGGCATTCAATCTCCTTGGTTTCACAATGATTTCAAAATAATACTCCTGAAATAGGAGTAACCATCTGCATATTCTCCCCCCTAACAATGGCTTATTCACCAGACACTTTAACGTGGAGTGGTCAGTGAACATCTTAAATGGGGCACCCAATAAGTAGTGCCTGAAATTCTATAGAGCATACACCATGGCTAATCCTTCTCTTTCTGTAGTGGTGTAGTTCTTTTCTACAGTGGATAGTTTTCTTCTTGAGTATGTGATAGGGTGATCGATACCCCCTTCTCCTAGCTGGGTTAAAACGATCCCCAGTGCGATTCCAGATGCATCCACATGTACATGAAATGGCTTGGTCCAGTCTGGAAATACTAAGATGGGTGTTGTAACCATCTTCTCTTTAAGAGTGTCTAGAATTTTCTGGCATTCCTCATTCCATAGGAATTTTACATCTTTCTTTAACGGCTTTTCCATAGGTGCTGTGATCTTTGCATAACCCTTGATGAATTTTCTATAGTACCCGGTATGACCGAGCACTGTCCTTAATTGCTTGACTGAGTTGGGTGCTGGAAGATTTACAATGATGGAAATCTTTGCAGGATCTACCATTAAGCCTTGTCTACACACAATATGACCCAACCAAATACCAAATGGCGCACAGAATATTCATTTCTTCAAGTTAAGAGAAATATGATATTGCCTACATTTCTCTAAGATCAGTCTTAAATCTCCTATATGCTTATCGATTAATCCAAATATAGTCCAGTCGTCAAAATAGACTTCTAAGAATTTATGGATGTATTCTTTAAATACAGCAACTACTACTCTGTAAAAAATAGCTGGTGCATTCTTAAGACCAAAGGGCATGACCGTATACTGGAATGAGCCCCATTCTGTCGCAAAGGTGGTCTTATATCGATCCTCTGGATGGATTATGATCTGGTGATAGCCTAAAAATCCATCGGTGAAGGAGTAGACCTCCTGTCCTCCCACATTGTCTAATACTTCATCAGTAAAAGGTGTCGAAAATGGGTCATGAAGCGATGCATCATTGAGTTTGTGCAAATCGACACAAATTCTGATTTCTCCTTTGGTTTTCTTCTCTTGCATGACCATGGGACTAACCCACTCACTTTCTTCTATAGGTTCAATGATGCCTGCTGCTAGCATCTTATCGATCTCGTCCTTAACTTTTTCTTTATACCAAGGATTTAATCTGTATGGACGTTGCTTAACTGGCCTAGCATCCTCTTTGAAAGGTATCCTCATTACTCCCAAATCTCCAACTATTCCCTTCATCTCTGTGAACTTAGTGGGGAATAAGTCTTGGTAGTCATGTAACAGATCTGCAATGTGTCCTACCGTTTCATCATCCCAATAGTCTCCAATGGAGGCAAACTTTAGTTCTGTGTCTGTGCCAATATTGATATTTTTAATCTTGATAGGATCTGTGATAGCTGGGACATCTAACTTTGGTCCATCAACTTCACAAGTCCATTCTGACTCTGGAATGTTGATCCTGCGAGGATCCTCATCCTCATCCTCTGGTTATGCTACAAATTTATAACACTCGAGTGCATCTTCTAACTGGATGGCCCACTCGGGCTGAGTATGTACTGATAGGGTACAGTCCTCAAATATCTTAATCTTGATAACGTCTAAAGCCTGATCAATGCTGGGATACTCAGATTCAAAAGCGAAAGTGAGTTCAAAGCTGTCTATCATAAGTGGCCATGTAATGGTTCCTCTGCGCAACTCAGTCTCAGTGTACCAATTCTTTGGAATTTGGTCTAAAGTGTGAATGAATAGGTGAACCCATTCATCCTCGGGAATGTCCAACCAGTTCTGTTCACAAAGCTGAATGTGTGACCTGGGGTCACTTTCTCCTGTATATTTTTGCTGAAGGCACTCCTTGTCATTAGAAAACCTGATCGCCATCAATCTCTTGAAGTCATCCCATGATGCGATATGTTCTTTATGTGCATGCCACCATCTTGCGGGTGTGGCTCTTACTGCAAGGTCAATAGCTGACATCCTCTACTCCTGAGGAATTTCTTTTTCAAATTGGTATAAAAAGTCATTGACGTCTATTAATCCATAAAAGGATGGAATATCCTTAATTTTTGCGCCAATCCATCGTAGTGACTTAGTCATAAATGCACATTTGCGAGCTGAGACTTCATAAAGTCTGTTCTGCCAGTTTTTTAGACCAACATCCGAATCCGATGCGTATGAGTTGTCGCATCGCCAACTAATGTTTCCTTCTACGGTTGGGTTGATGTAATCACTCTGATTGGTGGTCATCTGATAGAGGCTCTCCAAATTACGCACCTCATCCTCTGCTCGGATAGGTTCAATATCTAGGACCCTGAAAAGGATCCAACGGTGCGATGACCTGGATCTGTGTATCCTCAAAGGTCATTTGTCTTTTCTTTAAATCGATAATAGCCATGTTATCGTTTGCCCAATCAATACCTAGTAGAGCTATATATGGTCTATTATCACCAATGATTTCTATAACTTCAAAGTCCGCAAAGCTGCGAACTCCGTCTATGTCAACTGGCACTTGCGATAATCGAACCAGTGGCGATACCCTCTGTTGATTGGCTAAGCGCAGATGGATAGGCGATCTGGCTAACTTAGGGATACCCATCTGTTCCCATGTCTACTTAGTCAGAACATTAACTTCTGATCCTAAGTCTAGGATGACCTCATCCATTTCAAATTATCTAACTTGTGTTGTGAGTAGCATCTCTCTTCATGTTCTTGTATGGCCCATAATATTATGAACAGCACGTTGCGCGCTACTCACGGAAGAAGGCGGCTGATACTAGTCTATGATGTGTTGAAGCTCTCCGATAGCTTTCTCATTTCTCACGAGTTTCAAGAAAATCCGTAGGAAGGATTGTATGCTTCATGTCGACTGATCCTCATCGCACCTTCCTGATGTGGTGGCCTACGATGTCTGCACAGGGCTAACGCGACAAGGTGTTTGCTGCGGTACGCCCCTAGACAGCAGTACCTATGATCCTGATTGTGTAGGGTCATTAAAGAAAGTTTTAGCTTCCTGAAATGTTTCTTTATTTTTCTGCAGGTCAAGTGGTGTTGATTTATTAGTAGCTTTGCGCACCCACTCCGGACCTATGTTCTTTTCGGTATCCTGCGATGTCCCACTAGTGGAAGCACCACTGTGAGTCATAATGTTGACCCTTGGTTCTGGCTCTTTCTGCTCAGTAGCAATAAGCTGAATGTTCTGGTGTACTGCTAGCTTAGGTTCTCTAATCTTGCTAACAAGATCGGACACTCTTCTATAGGGTGATCATAAGATTTGCAATAATTACATGTCGTAGTATGGCTCTGACAATCCCTAGCATAATGTCCTACAACTCCACAGTTGTAACAAGTAATCAGTCCACGGCCAAAACCTTCACCACGGCCAAAGCCTCCTCCATGGCCTCATCCTCTGAATCCTCCTCCAAGGCCAACATGAGCTGGTTCATGTTGTGGTCCTGCTGCTGGACCTGGTGTCTCTGACTGGACTCTGTACAAGTCATGTTTTCTATATAAGATGAGATCGTAGGCTCTGCAGTTATGTTCATCATGTCCTACTGACTTGCAAAAGTTACAGTATAAGTTCTTAGGTGTCTGTACATACTTCTGAAGTAAAGGGCATTGCTGCGGTGGATGTCCTCTTGTTCTGCAGAGTTCACACCATGGCCCTTGGGTCTGTGCTAAGGGGTTAGGAGCCCCACTTGCTAGATATTCAACAAATACTGGACAGTTATCTTTCGTATGGCCCTATCCTTTACACTTGGTACACCATAGTTCTTGTGCAACCTCTTTTCCTTTCTTAATCTCATGCAGCTGTAACGTGAGATTTGCTAACTGGTTTTGCAAGCTTGTCATTCCTGTACTGGTCTCAGCTAGAGGTGAGGCCTCTAGTTTCATTTCCATCTCCAACGCTTCATCTTGCATACGGAGTCTCTGCTGCATTAGTGGCAGTATGATGTGAGGGAGTAGTGCTATAATAAACCATTCCTTATGCTGCTCCGGTGCAAACTCAAAGATAACTTAGTCTATGAGAGATTTAAATTTCTGATCAAAGTCCCATACTGAATCTTTAGGTAACTATTTGATGTCTTTGAGCTCTGTGATACACTGCGACTCGGACTTAGGTTTCTTAAATTCTTTAATCATGGCAGTCCAGACCTGTACAAGTGTTCTGGGTAGTGGTAAGGTATACTTCATATACCATGTTAAGGCTCATTCCCTAAGTGTGGTGACCAACTGTACAAGTTTAATATTATCATCCTGGATTCCTTTAATAGTCCACATGGCTTCACATAGAAACCAATGTTGTTCTGGGTCTTCTGCCCCTGTACCCTTAAAGGTAGGTAACTTCATGTCATCCCCCATTCTATTTCTACATGGTGGATGCTGATTTGCTGTGTTACTACCACCCAGCAGTGTAGGTGTAGGTGATGTAGCGGTAGTATGTGTTGTATGTGAGCTACTAAATGGAGTTCCTACGGGATTGTTCTAAGTCCCGGTTGCTTTTTGTGGGGTATAAGGGTGGTAAGGGATACCCCCTTCTGTTCTTTCTGTGCTACTATGACTCTATTGTCTAGTATTATCTGAACTATTTTCAAATATGGAAGATCTGAAATCTACTTTATATTTCTTTCCACTACGTGTACATCCAATGTCATCAAAATCAGTCTCAAACTCTTGTGACATTACACTTTGTTAGCTTATTGATCTGAGACTATATCCATTACTCCTTTTTCATGTAATAACATCTTAATGGATAAGTTTAAAGAGTTTAGGTACTTACCACAATATCCTTTGAAGAAGTACCGCTCGGCCTCACTGAAAATTTTTCTTTGCTCAACTGCAAACTCTGTGACGAAGCCTTCTAGCACACTCGCAAGCCAGAAGTCGACTGCTCATGAAATGGGATTGTCTATGCTCTTCACGGTGTGAATCAGCTCCGGTGTCCACACAATGTTCCTTTTCTTTTTGAAGATATGCTTATCTGTCAGCTTTGATAACCAGTCATACAGCTCGTTTCCATAGGTCGCAAAAAATATCATATGCAAGTCTGTAAAGATATGTTTTTGTAACTAGTCCTCTATACTCAATGTAGGACTCTTGTTTTTTGTCACAGCAAATTCTTTTTCCTTAGACCCAACCCACTGGTTGAGTTCTTCTTTAGTAGGATGCCAACAGAACATTAGCTCTGTAACGTGTTCAAATCCGGCAATGGAACCATTTATTGGGTAACTCTGGGCAGACCCGGGTTTACTTATGATGTCCCAACAATACCCCTAGCTCACTGGCCCTTTCAGCGACAGACCACAGAGTGGCCTGAAGTCTCACCCGAAGTGATCTTATGGGTTGGCTGAAGACTCAAGTGTCCTCAATTAGGTTTTGTCGCATCCTAGGGTCTCACGGCTCTTCTTAACTAGTGGGATCTCTCTGCGCAACGCTGTTCACTCTTCCTCGCTAGCTCTTGTCAGGGGAACGACCCTTATCGCATCGCAGTCTCTCGGGCGATGTGCACACGTTCCCTTCTACCCAACCCTTTGTTGTAAAATGAATGAGAACATACAGACACTTACTAACTGGTATACAACATCCATGTAACAGATAATAGATAGCAACTAAATAAAGCACAATCATATGAAATAGTCGCATAACACACTGATTTTACGTGGTTCACCTCCCAGGAAGGAAGCTGCGTCCACAGGAACTATTTTTTATATTATATCGTGAGAGAATAAACACAGTTCCGCTGCAACCTCATATGCAGCTTGAGATATTCTAGGTAACTCCACTCACACAGCCAGGAGCCCTTCTCTCCTAGATCTCTTCTCTTTCTATATTGCCTTCTTACAATATACTCTTCCTCTCTCTCTCTCTCTCTCTCTCAATCCCCGTGGATTGTTACATACATGCTCTATGAGCCGACTACTGATTACAGTAAGATAACTACAGAGTGAATACAGAACTAGAGCTCAACCCTTCTATAATACAAAATAACTATGAGCTAACAGACTGCTTGACTCTCAGACTGGCTAAGTGTCTAAACAGCTAGCTAGTTAACCTTTTACAATACAAAATACATGCTTTTATAGGTGGCCCGAAGGTCTCGCCATTACAACACTATGGGCCTTTCCCAACAGTAACCCAAAAACCCTAACTGTGACAGCCTGCTTATCTGTACTTGAGCTTCCACTTTCCATCACACCACAGCTTCCTGCAGTCTTCCATGCTTCCTGACGCTGATCATGGGTACTGGCGTCGCTTCCTCGATCTCTTTCCTTCTTTCCTTCGTCTTCAATACCTCAGCCTGTTGCTTCTTTTCCATTAATGAGGGTAGCTGAGCCCTCCTGTCTACGCCGCTGCCTTAAGTGCAGTGGGTGAGCTCTCTCTTCTTGGTCGCTCAGGTACTGTTACCTTTGACTTACTCATTCCAGAACAGCAGCTTTTCCTGTAGCTGCGGAACCCTGCTCCAACACTTCTTTCTTAATATTGCATTCTGCACATAAGAGTCTAAGAGTTTTATACTTAGATAAATATTCTTGAATGCATGAAAAATCATTTGGATTCAAGGAAAGCAACCCATTCTCAAGTTGATGACCCCAAATTTCATTGTGTTTACCAAACACAGATTCCAACTTTTCCCAAGCTTTATCAGGTTCATCAATTCCAGATATGTGGAATCGCAAATCAGTAAAGATTGACATCCCAATCAATCCACGAGCTTCATCACATCTATTTTCCCATTTAATTTTCTTATCATCATCAGTGGGTTATGTTTCTTTCCCTGAGGTTATCCTGAAAATTCCCCTACTTCGTAAAACATCATCCATACAAGATTTCCATGAGAAATAGTTAGAAATTGAAAGTATAATATCACAAGGGGCAGCCATACTATAAAATAATGGCTGAAAAAATAGAAACTAATTGTCTGGTTGCAAAGAGCTCAAAAAAATATGCGGTTAAAAAAAATGGCACTGAAAACTGATTCTGGATGATGAAGTTATGCTTGATCAAAGAAAATGTTGAAGATGTCCCCCAATAGTGATGTGGCAAATATTAACTTGACCAAAAAAAAAGAACCCCCCTCTTCCCAAGATCAACCTTTGACAATCACTTTACAATTAAGTTGCTTTGAAGTGAAACACTTTTGTAGAATAAGTGAGGTTCACTTTTACAATAATGTTACTTTTAAATAGTGCGGCAATAAATTAAAAGACTTAAGTGACTCACTTTTTATTTTAT
>LPNX010433768.1:254788-279853 GCA_001517045.1 Pseudotsuga menziesii
CATAGAAAGAAATCAACTCATACAATACATCCACCAATGAAGAGACAATCCTGTAGACCTCCAAAGTCGAAAAGCTTTATTCAATAATATAATGATTACAATTTTTGCAGAGCTTCCATGCCCAAAAGTCCATCATAATAGAGCTAAAAGAGCCTCTTTTTAACAAATGAGAGAGTGCTAAAACCCTAAAACCAAAAAACCAACCCTAACCAGCTTAGCCACCTAACAAAGAGCCCAAACCTAAACTGGAGAACTAGGAGTGAGGGGAGGCCTCCACCCAGGCAAGGCGCCCCCACTCCAAACCTATGCACTGAAAACAAGCCAAGGATGAGACCACATGTGTGAGTCTGGATGTAGGTAAGCTCATCCTTTAGGTCTGGCAGGAGCTTGAGCTAGGTTTGGGAAGCCCACTGATGGTGTAAGCTTCAGTCTTAACCTCGATCAAATCACCAGACCAATGAGAGCTCTCCATATCATCTTTAGCTGGAGATGACATGTCTAAGAACTGATAATAAATTAATTGCTCTCTTAATGATGACTGAAGCTGAGTTATGATAACTCCAATCATCATAAGTGTTCCATGAGATGTCATTTAGCCTTTTATTTTATTAAATTTGATTTAATTTGGAGAGTTTTAGTTTTCTCCAAAATAATCATTTTTTTTAATAAGAATCATTTTTTAATAAAAATCATTTTTTACTCAAAACTAACTTTTTTGAGTAAAAAGGCATTATGTGTCCGATTGCTGATCTGAAAGTTGGTTCTGACTGGCTGGCTGATCAAGAATGATTTTTGGCTTAAGGTTAGAGCCTTCAATCACTGAATTTTGAGTTCGAATCACGAACGGGTTTTTTCCATTTAATTTATGGAAAAATTAACCCAAAAAACTTAGGAAAAGTAATTTAAAAAATAAAAAATATTTTTTCACTATTCGAAAAAGATTTTTTTCGAATTTTTTTTATGTGTCCAGATGACTTAGGACATGACCATGATCTATCTAGATAATGTCTAGTAGGCTTATAACACTCAGTTGTGCTCTAATAACCCCCCAAGGCCCAGAATTCAACATCGGGCATTCCAGCTTTGGAGGAAGCGAGAGAAAACCTCGTCAATTATACTCGGCTGAAGGCAAAGCATAATTGTCAGGGGCAAAAAACTCCCTGGAATACCCTATTTGCGATTCTACGTCTTAGGAGACCGAACCACTCAAAAATATCCTACTAGCACATTTTATTACAAACCCCGTGGGGCCATGGTCAAAATTATTCAAATAAAAAAGTGACTAGCCAATATTGGCTAGACAAGCAGACGGATCAACTGATACACTAGAATCAGGCTTTGAACAAGTCTGTCAACCGGTGGCTCCTCAGGTAACCCAACTACGGTACAAAAAGTTGGATAACATTACCGAGAACAAAGAAGCAAAATGACTCCATTATGGTTGTAGTGGATAATTTAAGTAAAGCAACCCATTTCATAACTGTAAAGTCAACTTATAAAGTTGTCAATATTGTTGATATATTTATGAAGGAAATTTTCAGACTACATGGAATACCAAAAATAGTGATCATAGATCATGATGCCAAATTTACTTCATGATTTTGGATGTCACTATTTAAGAATATGGATACAAAATTGAATTTCAGTACAACCTATCATCCACAAACGGATGGACAGTGAGTGAACCAGGTTCTAGAGGACATGTTGAGGATGTATGTGATGAATCAACCAGGTAAATGGGATGATTATATTCATTTGGTGGAATTCACATATAACAATAATTATAAAGCATCCCTCAAAATGAGTCCTTTTTAGGTGTTGTATGGTAGGAGGTGTAGAGTACCTTTAAGTTGGGTTAATTTTGAAGATAGATTGGATTAGGGACAGATATGTTAGTAGCACAGATGGAGGAAATGGTATGAGAAATAAAACAAAACTTAAAAACAACATAAGATAGACAGGAGATTTATGTAGATAAGAAGCGAAAAACTAAAGAGTATAAAGTATGAGAACATGTATTCCCAAGACTCAAGCCAAAGAAAAGCAAGCTAAGAATAGGACTCTATGCGAAACTATCACCCAGATATGTGGGGCCTTTTGAAATTTTGGCTAGAATAGGGCATGTAGCTTATTAGTTGTCCTTACCTCCTTATATAAGAATTCATGATGTTTTCCATATTTTTTTATTAAAAAGGTATTTTGCTGATCATTCTCATATTAATAACTGGAATAATGTACAGGTAGAACCATAGGTCGATTTCCACACGGAACCAATGTGCATTCTCCATAAGAGAGAAATTCAGCTTTGGAAGCAGATTATTATACAAGTTAAAGTATAATGGAAGCATTATTCAACACAAGAAGCTACTTGGAAAAGAGAAAAGATTACGAGACAATTTTTTCCTGCTTTATTTCAGAACTATAATAATACTGATTAAGCACCGAGGATGGTGCAATGTTTTTAAGAGGGGAGGATTGTAATACCCCCTAGTTACTTTTGATATTTTATTGTTATTTAATTTTAATGAAACACGTAAGCTAAATTTATATGAATATAATTGGAAATTAAGAGTTTTAACAACTATACAATTAATTGACAAAAAACTTGGGTTTAATTTTTTTTATCGAACCTTTAGCATTCTTTACGAAGACAAGTGGCCAGTACTAAGGAGAGTTAGTTAGTTTGCTATAAAAGTCCTAAGCAAAGGGAAGAGGCATGCAGAGAAAGTTTTATAGAAAAGAGACAAATAAAAGAGAGAGATGTCAAATATCACAAGAGGTGAAGGCTCTATGGAATGTATCCATGAAATAGTGCAAAGCTGTTAAAGAACATTTTGTAGATGTTAGGCTCTGTACTAGAACCGTCGGTGAGCATAAGAGAATGTTAGGTTCTGGAATAACTTACTCTCTTTAGTTATTGGTGGAAAATTGAAGCTGCAGAAGAACAGTTTTTAACCTAAGGGTCTGGGCAAGGGGGTGGAACCAAACAAGCTTATTTGCTACGGAGTTCCAGTGGTGGGGTGGTGTGTAGTTGTTAACACTACGATTTCTGGATTATGCAGATATGTCTTTTAAAAACTAATTCTTGTTTTAATTACAGTCACATATGTGGTTTTGTGGAATTAATATTTTTCTTTAGTATTATTGTTATACGGTTATTAATAGTAGAAGTAAATAGAAATAATTTGTAATATCTCTATGCCAAGAATCCTTTATCATTAATGAAAACTTTCCTACTGTATCAAAACAAAACTAAGAACAAAACTAAGGAACAGGGTTCGGTAATTTAAGGGAATAATCACATGAAGAATATTATTATTCCTTCATTGTCTTTTAAACAATAGTTAATAATAAACAACGAAACGAGTAAGGTAGAATCCCAAACATTACATTCGGCTAAATAAAGCTTAAATACACATATAACAAAACAGAGATGGAAGTTCAAATTCTAAAACCCTAAAAATCCATACACTTAAAAAAACTTTAAATTTGTAAATAACATAACAAAGGCAATAGTTCTGAACATTCGAGCTCTTCAAGACTTTTGGTTTCAACCAAAACCCTATTTTAAATTGAGTTACAAAATAACTATAAATATGCTAACAATTTTACAACGAAAGTCTTTTAAATTCAAACTTAAAAACCCAACATTGTCTTCATATCCAAGTTAGAGTTTATAACCACAAGTTCTAAACCAAGAACCCAACTATAACTGCATCAAATGGTGTTTAAAACCTAAAGTAATCAATTACGGGAATTACCAATAAAGTAGAAGTTGAATGGCTTTAGAACTTAAAACCTCAGCTGCAAGTATATCACACAACGACCAAACTAAATCAAGAACCATGGTCACGCTTGGTAGCCACCCTCAACTGAGCATGCAGGTAAAACGACTGAGAAACAATCCATAATGCCTCTGTTATAGCAGATTTCACCACTCTAGGTGAATCACACTTTGTATGGCCGTCCCCTGTCCCGCTGCAGACTCTTTAGACCCCATGGACCATTTTTTGTCCTTTGATGTTTCCTTGATCATCCCTAAAAAAATATGAAAAATGATATATGTGGATTTTAAACCTCTAATCGCGTACATACGTGGGTTTGACCCCTATAACTGGGTACATCAAGATGTGTGCATAATCCAAATCCTTTTGGAGTTTTCCTTGACATGGATCCGACTCATTTGACTCCTGGCCTTCCATATGCCTTGAGATCACTCGGATTCTACCTTTCATTATCCCCTTGAAAGCTATATAAGGAACCCCTTGGTACATTGAAGGCAAGAAGAGATAATTGAGAGCAAAGAAACTATAGTCCATTGTTGCCGGAACTTATGCTTGAGTCTGCATCCCTTTGT
This sequence comes from Pseudotsuga menziesii, assembly GCA_001517045.1. Taxonomy (NCBI): domain Eukaryota; kingdom Viridiplantae; phylum Streptophyta; class Pinopsida; order Pinales; family Pinaceae; genus Pseudotsuga; species Pseudotsuga menziesii. The sequence goes on from LPNX010433768.1 coordinate 259,146, forward strand.
CCCTTGGAGCACTTTTGTGTTCTTCCCAAGCTTGCCTTTTACTTGTGAGCTTGCTATTGAGAGATGGAGGATTGAAGTGGTGGAGGCCCAAGTGGGGGATTCAGTTTCTCCGGTTCGCAAACGTGCCGTCAGAGGTTGTATCTATCTTGTAATCTCTGATTTATATTAATAGAAATATCTTTTCCTGTCCAATGATGTGTATTTGAATGAATATTTTATCCATGGGAATATGTCAAATGCTTTTACGTTATTGATTATATATGCTAGAATAGATTTAACACCATGATATATAGTATGCTTGTATTGTTTACTTGTTGTTGAGGAAGTATTCTATCAATCCAAGCTGAAGATTGGAAAGCTCAACGGGAATCTACTTCAACCGTCCGGAATAAGGTACGAGGTCTGATCCTTTAGTGTTAGACATTTTATTTCTATTGCATATTGGAAATGATTGATTTCTGGAGTCAAGCTGTCTGTTGTGGTACCCCAAGCCATAGGAATTTCTCTCCGTAACAACCTCCTTCAAAAATTGCAGATTTAGGAAAGAACCGTAAGTTTAACCTAAAAACGTATCGACTGAACCGAGGGTCGAATCCCTTGGCGACCAAACCTACGAACAAAGGATTTATCATGAAAATGTTAGTGCACAACTGAGTAGTGAAGATACGCAAACAATGAGAGAATTTAATAAACAAAAATATCTAACGAATTACATACAGACTTATGTATGTGCAGAAGGTAGACGACAACCTTAGAACACCTTTGTAGGTCGTGTATTTTGACCGTGAAACGAAGAAATGAAAGGTGTAATCAAGAGAAACTTCAAGGCGAGCAACCGTATAACCCAAATGACTGAAGGCTCAGCCAAAAACTGAAATTCACCTATACCCAGGTCTCGAATGGATGCAACCTCATTGACAATTTTGGGACATAGCAACTCCACGACCCGTAGACTGAAAGAGTTTAGTCTCTGACAATTTTGTTTGAATGGATAAACCTTACCTAAAGCTAACCCTAGCATTTGTGCTTTCGAGTTGTAGTCCATTACCAGATTTGTAATAATATATCTTCCACTTAAATTTCTAATAGCCAAACTTTGGGCCATAGTTTAGATTTGTTGAGTTTGCATTCTTTTCTTTCCCCTTGCTAGACTAGACCCTTATTAGGTATGTTCCTTGTTGGATTTCCTTAGTTGCTTAAGCAAGGTAGATAGGGTGCCTGCGTGTTTGGAAATGATTTAGCTGCGGAGCTAAGTAAGTTTTATAGTTAACCTTGCGTATCTTTCCCAAATCCCTCTTTGATGAATGATTAATCGCCCAACGATTGAGGCTTTAACTTTCACCTTTTGCTTGGAACACTCCTTGAGTTGGGGACTTAAGTTCTCAAACCAAAGGTTGGTGCATCTTCCAAATCTTTTAAGGTAAAAAACAAACAAAAAGAAGACTTATTTTTTTCTTTCATAAATAATAATTTTACTTTAACTCAGTATGTTGCATTATGATGCTCAACCCAAAACATCAAGTTAAAAATATTTACGCATGCTTTCTAATCTCTCTTCAAATATATTAATAATAATGGTTATATTTCTTTTATTATATTTTTTATTTTATTTCAAGAATAAGTTTAAATTGATTAATTTAATTTTTATTATTATTTAATATTTTAAATATTGTAAAATTAAGGCCCTAAAATTAAATATATTGAAAAAATAATTTAACAAAGTATAAGGAGTTAATAATTTTTTTAAATATAAAATTTAAAAGAAAAAAGAACTTTAATATATATTAATAAAAACATTATAATATTTATAATCTTAAAAAAATAATTATTATTTTATTATTATTTATTTATTGAATTTGTAAAATAATAATTATTTTTATAATTTAATATAGACATATAATTTTTTCCAAACAATTTTATATTTAAATTAAAATATAATTTATTAAAATTTGATAAAATTTAATAACTAACGTTATCATTCAACTTATCAATGAAACCATTCATAATATTCCATGGTTTTTTTTTACTTTTTTTCAGATGGAAAGATCCACGGGAAACTCAGCAATACTTCTCCACATTCGTGGATGGTAGAGGTGGTAAACCGCCGGCCATCCTAGCAAAAGGCCTAACCCCAGAGGACTCAAGGCTCGAACCCGTGACCTCCCCTGAACCGAGAGAGTGTGCGCACGTCTTACCAATTGAGCTAACCCTTTAGGCTTTTTTTTAATTCTTACAAAGGCCAATGAAACCATTCATAGCATTCCATGCCTTTTAAACTTTAATACTCACAAAGGTCATTGAATCTAAGAATTTTGATTGGAATTAACTTTTTGACAAATTTATCCATTATTTATTTTAATGGATATTATTTTATGTCCTAAACTTCTTCACAAATTTATCTATCATTTATCGGAACAAATTTGGTATTTAGGATCTACCATCTGCATCGGAACGATTTTGGTATTTAGGATCCGAGATGAAATAGTTGTAAACTTCACACTAATCCTTATTGCCTCGGATTTCTTTGATATTTGTATTTTATAATAAAAATAATTTCTTTATATAGTAATGCGCTATATATATGAATTTCTTTATGGAACATTACTTGTATACGATGAGAGAAATATCTTTTGTATATGTTGAGCGCAATGGTTTTTGTGTTGCATAAACTAATGATGGTTTTTTCTTATTGTTTGCTCTCCGTTGAAAAAATTTAAATGCTCATTTATCTTTTAAAATATACATAATTTGTTACCACAATTTTAGAATTAGTGTGATAAGCAAACCTCCAACATCCCATGAAAATCATGTTAATGCTTAAATCTTGCATACATGTGATGTTTTGGTTAATCTTGTAGAAATACATCATCTTTGAAGACAGCTTCATCGGATCCAAATGATAAATTACGCCTTAAAATGTCCAAGGCAGTTGCTACAGAAAATCATGTAGCTAAAAGCACTAGACACCTACGCTAATTAGTGTGACCTTCCTATTCCATGACTTGAGCATACCTACGTGGAGTTTCCTTCAAAACCTTTGTGATTGTCAAAATGATGGGACTACTTCTGCGGCGCATTCAAAGCTAAAAATAGCTCTCTTGGATCTAAAATTTGAATGAGCCTTCTCGCATGCTTGGGGGCAATCAATAGCCCCCTTCATGTACTTTTAAGAGGAAGGACGCTATGTCTTTAGGAAATTTACATTTGCTTTATTTTTATTTACAAGATCAACTAACTCATAATTAAAAAGAACCAACTTATGGACTATTTGCGCAAAGACTCAACACCTATCACCCACTTTGCACCATAATGCATCTATTATGGTTGGCATATTTTTGAATCTGTTCATTTGTGTTTATACCCCTTTATGATGAGTCTCATGTAATGAATAAAATATATAGTAAATAAACATTAATAATCAAATAACTAATCCTTAATGAAGAGACACATTGATGAAAGGTTATGCCTCTTTACGAAAGGGCACCCAGCATGGGTATTTATACAAGTAGAATTCTCATTGTAATATCATCTTTATCTTATCACTCATATATTTTATTATTTTTCCTTTCATGGAGTATAACGATTTTACCGTTTCAAAAATGATTTTGTTGTTTCAGAAACTATGTTTTTCGTTTCATTGGTATCAGAGCCCCTTCTTGGGAACTCAGCTGATATTGGCTATTGGCTTTTGGCCAAATAATTATGAATAATTTTCACCAAATTAGGCCATGGGATGCAGTTCCAAATCATCCTCACAACACTACGCTAACGCTTATACACTCTTCTCCACTCCACCTCTGCTCATTGTCCACCCTCCCTTCTCCCACGCTCTACCTCATGCGACCTGCCCCTATGCACAACCCTTTCTCTCCCTACTACGCACTTCCCTTATCCATTGCGTGTTCCCAACTCTCCCATATTTCTCTTCCCCTGTCGCCCTTGCAAAAACTTATGCACATCTCCACGCCCGCACGTTGTTTGCACGCACAACTCCCTCCACTAACTCTGCCCTCCATCCGCTACCTGGTCCACTCCCTCAATCTTCAACTCCACTTCTTGACGTAGCCACCTGTAACCCTACCATCTCCATGTTTCCCTCCTTGTGTTGCTCGTGCGTGTTTCCTATCTGCCATCCCATTCAGTTCTCGTTCTCTACAATCACTTCTTAGATCCCTGCTACCCATCACCTGCCATCCTCTCCACACATCTACAACCACCAACCCTCAATAACACATATTCCACTGCAATAATCAATGTATCTATCGTCGTTAAACGTGGGCCCATAGTGAAGAGAAGCCGCTAAAATGTAGGTTGGTTCTTTTGCTTGCAACGATAATAATTCCATGTGCTATCTACACCATCCACGATTGGAAAAAGCACTAACAATAGAGACCATTGATTAATATCCTTATAGACACACCACGAACAAGAAAATCACACTATAACCATTGAAATTGAACCAATGCTTATTCATATTGAAAGTGGGTGGGTTGACGAAATAACTCTTAGTGAAAATTATGGTTATTAATCAAATCGAGTTCCTGAAAATATTCCGTAAGTCCGATGCATCTATAGTTGGCGTCCAATTGTTATTAACTATACCGACAGGATACCAATAATCGACAACAAATTCAAAGGTCACAGCCACCAATCAACACGCATCCATTTCATTTATTATAGATTAAAGATCAAGAAAATTATTTACATGTCCACCACGGAAGAAAATAAAGCGCGATAAACAAGTATATTGAAAACCATTTTATAAAAAAATGACCAAGTTATATAAAAGGATAATAAAAAGAAAAAAGAAAAAGGGATAATAAAAATAAAAAAGAAAAAGAAAAGGACTCAAAGTAGGAAAGTGACAATCGAGAGGTTTAAAGTATATATATTCCTATATCATATAGTTTATAAAATTTGGAGTAAAGTTTAAAGAGCCTATAGTTTATAATTATGAAGTTAAAAAGGATACAACGAATTTTAAAGGATATTTAACTGGCATGACTAATTACCTACAACAAGAAGTTGAAGGTGACTGCCGGTGGCACTCAAAGTGGGTTCCTATAATGTTGGGATTGGTTCTTAGGGCTCCTAAACTTATGCAATCACGTGTAGTAAGTGGGAGATGAACCTTAGGTGTGTTCCCCATGCACTAGTGGGTGATGATCTCCTAAGCTAGGAAAAATGAATCAAATAGACTATGTGGGTAAAGGGAATGATTAATTAATCTTAACACATAGATGGTATGAAACTTGTCCCAAATATCCTTCATTGTTTTGCAATGGATTACTTTGGAAAAACTGTTCTATTTAATCTAGCCAATATTACATTAACAACTTTTGCACTGTGCCCAAATTGTTTTATTCCTTCAAGATCCGTGGGAGGATATTTTGGAATATACCCTATTTTTGCAGATAACCAAACTTCAAGTCCAATAGAAATTAAATGACTTCTCATCCTGACACTCCAGAACACATAATCCTCACCATTGAATAGTGGAACCTTGGAGGTCATTTTTCCTTGTTGATCCATAGTGATAAACGATCTCTCTTCAAGCAGTTAAACTTTAGTTAAGAGACCTACTATGATACCAATTGTTGGAAAATCAAGTAATACTAAGAGGGGGAGGGGGGATGAATCAATATTTATATAATTTATTTAAATTTTATAAACAACAGTAGAAATGAAACACAAAATTTAATCATGGAAACCCAAGTGGGAAAACCACAAACAATTTATATTGCTGCAATATTATATTTACAAATATTTTGCAAGAACCAACTTGTTGGATGCTACAACACCCAATATTTTCAGCTACTACTAAAGGATGCACCAACACCCTATTTACCAGCTACAACTAGAAGGAAGCTATGAATTCCTACATGATTTTTTTGCCTTACCTTACTCCTACCAACTACCTTTAGATGATTATGGGTTCTCTATTTTATGTACACATTATGATTTGCAATTGGTGTGTACATACACACTTTATTTGAATTACTAGAGCTTTGTTTATATACTTCCAATCATGCATCTTTACCTAATAGTCACAAATATTCATCGCGACCATTAGAAAATAAAACTAATTTAGAATTACCTTCTCTATTAATCCTGCGAGTTTAACCATATGATTATGAAATATTTGACTTCATAATATCGACTCAGACATGTTACCTTTTGACTTATTTTACTCCCTGATTTACAATATGTCGATATTTTCAATTCTAAGTCTGAGTGATTGATTCTGATGTCGAGAATCAACCTTATGAATACACTGCGTATTCCAACATTTCGATTTTTTCAATTCCGATGTCGAACTGAACTCCCTCGATTTTGACTTGTCGATTTTGATTTCGAACTATGATTTCGACTTGCTGATTCAATGTCGAACTAGACTTTGGCGAATATGACTTGCTGAACTCTGCCGATTCCGACTTATCGATTTTGACGTCGAACTAAGATTCTGACTTGTTGATTCAATGTCGAACTAGACTCTATCGACTCCGACTTGCTAATGTCGAACTCAGACTCTGAATTTTTGACTTCAACTCGTGACTTTGGTTCTGGCTGACAATTCGGATTCCAACTTCAACTGCAAGTCAACCAACAAAGGTTGAAAATCATTCGAATTCGTCTAGCAATGATCGACAAGAAGTCGACTTTTGATTTACAAATACTCTATCCTAATACAATAGGTTGACACCAACCTTCGACACTTTCGACTAAATATGGTGACGATCGACTTGTTATCCTTTTCCTTTGTTATTAATGAACTTCTTTGACATCAATGAAAATCATACCAAACATTCTCCACCATTTTCATTGATGACAACGACTCTCCAATTTTATCCCTCTTTGACATTAATGACAAAGGATCTCAAAACTTCCTTGTCATCATTTCTCCCCTTGGTGACTATATCCACCTTTTGTGACAATGTACAGTTTCCAGTTTTATCCTAAGGAAGAGGGACAACCCCAGCTTATGTCTGGGATAGGAAAAGGACCCTCAAGTTAGTGGTTTAGTAAAGATGTCTGTAATTTGTTCATTTATATCAACATACTTCAATTTGACAACATTTTGTGACACTTGTTCTCTTAAGAAATGATATTTTATTGAAATGTGCTCGGTCTTGGAGTGCATAACTGAATTTTTAGATATGTTTATGGCACTCGTGTTGTCACAATGTATCACAATTGGGTCCTCATATTTCACAAGTAGATATTATTATGTTTGTTTAATCTAGATGACTTGAGTACAACATGATGAAACAACAATATACTCATCTTCTGTTGTTGAAAGTGAAATGGAGGACTACTTTTTGCTTAGCCATGATACCAAGAAATTTCCTAAGTAAAATGCTTCTCCACTGGCGCTCTTTCTATCATCAATGCTTCCTTCCCAATCTGCATCAATAAATTCCTTCAGAGAGAAGTAATTTCCTTTTGGATACCATAAACCATACTCCATAGTTCCTTTCAGATATATAAGGATTATTTTCATTGATGCCACATAGTTTCTTTGGGGGTTGATTGGAATCTGGAAACCAAGCCTATAGACTACATCACATCTAGTCTTATAACTATTATATATAGAAAACTACCAATCATTGACCTATACATGGTATGATATAGTTCCAAAGACTCATAATTATGGCTTAGTTTACATCCCATGACCATAGGAGTACTAACTGGTTTTGAGTCTTCCATTCTAAACTTTTTCAATATGTCTTTGAGATATATGGTTTAGGAGATGAATCTCCCTTTTTATTTTTGAGAGAATTGTAATCTGAGGAAGAATGTTAGTTCACCTAGCATTGATATTTCAAACTCCTTTTTCAATTTTGAAGCAAACTTTACATTGAGAACCTGTAGATATCTTCCAAATATGATATCATCTACGTAAACAACAACAATGATAATGTTTCTATTTTCAAACATTATGTAGATATTTATGTCAGTGGCCCCTCTTTTATAACCTTGTTTCTTCAAGTACTTGTCCAGTCTTGAGAACCATGCTATTGGAGCTTGTTTGAGGCCATAGAGTGCCTTTTTTAGTTTGCAAACATAATCTCTATTCTGATAATTGAAAACCTTCAGGTTGTTCAACATAGAATTCTTCTTCAAGTTCTCCATTAAGGAACACAAATTTTACATCCATTTTGTATACTTTGAAGTTTTTATAGCATGCAAATTCTAAAAACATCTAATGGATTCAAGTCTCGCCACATGTAAAAAAGTCGATTCAAAGTCAATACCTTCTATTTGAGCATATCCCTTGCATACTAGTCTGGGTTTGTTTCCTATGACTTAACCATCCTCATTAAAATTGTTTTTGAAAATCCATTTGGTCCCAATAACAATCACGCCTTTTGGTCTTGGGATAAGTTCCCAATTTTTTTTTACTCTATTTCTTCCAACTCGTCATTCATGGCACTTATCCAATAATTATTTTTGCTATCCTCTACAAAAATTCTAGGCTCAACCAACGACATTAATGCTTTTTCTTGAACCATTAGTCATCTTCTTGTACTAACTCCTGCATATTTGTCACCTATGATTTGAGCTTCAAGATGATTCTTTTCAATTCTTCTAGATGGAGATTTTGTATTAGATCTAGGAGAGTCTTCATATTCACTTTCTACTTTTTGTTCTAAAGCCTCTTTTTTTTTAGAATCTTCATCTTCCTCTTATTCTTTTACAGATTCTTTCTTTTTAGAATATTCATCCTTCTCTTCCTTTAAAAACTCCTCCTTTTGAGAATCTTCATCATCAATTTCTTCATCATCCTCATTTTCTTGAACTTTATTTTTTCTTGGTTTTGTGTCATCAACAAATACACTTGCACTTTCTATGATCTTGTGTGATCTTAGATTGTAACATCTGTATTCCTTTTTGGTGGATGAGTATCCAAGAAATATTCCTTCATTTGTTGTGGAGTCAAATTTCCCAAGATTATTATCATCTCTCTTTATGTAGCACTTACTTCCAAAGACTCTAAAGTAATTGACTGATGTTGGTCTACCAAACCATAGCTCATAGGGTGTTTTTTTCAGTACTTACTCAGAGCTATCCTCTGTTACGTATCTAAATAGTTGTGTATATTGATTCTCTCCAATAGTTGTCTGGAAGTTTAGCTTCATTAAGCATGGTTATGGTTTCTTCTTGAACTATCCTATTCTTTCTCTAATAGTCCATTTTGCTGAGGAGTATTTGGGGATGAAAAATACCTTTTGATTTCATGAGTTTCTCAAAACTCATTGAATTCATTTACAATAAACTCTCCAACATTGTCTGACCTTAGACATTTAATTTTGATATTTTTTTTATTCTCAACTAGTGCTTTATAGGCTTTAAACTTCATAAAGGATTCTGATTTTTCTTTGACAAATTCCACCCAAGTCATCATTGCATGATCATCATTTAGTGGATCACATCAACCTACTTAGATCGAATCAGAAATCTCCATGTATAAATAGATCTACTAAGATAGCATCATTCAAAATAGGAAAGCATCGCATCATATAGAGATAAACATCATAATGCAGTATTCATTCACATTCACATCACAGAAAATGGAAAATGGGAAGAAGTAAGAAGACACGGTGTTTCTCTCAATTCTTCGTCATGTCATATTAACTCCACAACAAAACACAGGTTCCCAAAAACAGTTCTCCAATTCAAATTTCACATAACAGATAGATCATAGATAAGTTCAAGATCAAACTCAAGATATCACACACATAATTCACATGCTCTATTCTGCAACTAATTAGTAGTTATTAATCCCTAATACTAATTTGTCGATTAGTATCACCTAAGAGGACATGTTGTACATCTATAATATTTTGGATAAAGCTTTGCAATTTTAATTGTTTAGGTTTATTTGAAGTTGGTTAAGGAAAGTGGAATTGATTTATATTTTTATACATTGAGTACCTATTTCCTGATATCTATTATGAATTACAACTTCCCTGTTCAAATCTGTTACACACCCTGTTTAATTTTTCTTGAACAATTAGTTTAGAATCCAGTCACTTTAAATCTTTCTAACTTTTCCTAAGAGTAGATCTTATTGATCTGAAAACCTTTGTGCCAGTGGAGGCCTTATATCCATAGTATTTAGTCATCCCAAAAAACATGGGGATAGAATATTCTCTGCTCGGGATTGATTTGAATCATTTATGGTTAGACTATTTCCTTGTGTTGACTTCCTTGTATATTTTCCAGCAACCTACAATCTCAAGCTGTCAATAGTACCGATGTATCATTTTGAGGAATTGTCTATTTCAGCATATTGAAAGATGGATTCTTTAGCTCTCATACCCTGAATCCTTACACCCTTCAACTATTCTGATTGGAGAGCAGATATGTAGGTAGCCTTGCGCAATCTTGGTATTTTTAGGATGACAATGGGCAGAGAAACTGAGCCCCAGTAGTATGTTGAGAATAATTGTTTATTGACTCAACTTGATGAGGCCTTTGACTTCATGTGCACTCCTATATCCCATCATATTTTGTTGCATCTTGAGGGACTTAGGACTCAGAAGGAAGCTTGAGATAAGATTGAATCTTTGTTTGGTAAACAAGATGACCTTCGAGGGCATATATTGGAGAATGATCTCATTTCTTTACAACCCAATAGTTTCAAATTTATTCAACAATTATTTACAAAATATAAGTGACTAGTACAACAATGAAAACAATGTGGATTAGAGAGGAAAGATGAGCATCTTATCTTGTTTGTATTGAGCAAGCTTGACTCGGGGTACTCATTCTTTGTCTCTACATTCCATTCCAGAAGATATTCCATCCTCAATTGGAAGATTCCTTCTCTAGATGCTTTTGTTGAGTCCTTAATAAAAGAGCAAGATAAATTTGTTCAAATGGGATTGATTCAAACCTCCAAGAATCAAGCACTCTTAGTGACAGAAACAAACAATGCACAATAAATAGGGAAGAACAAAGGGATGGATACCAAAAACACTGATTCGAATCCAAAGGAGAATTAGAGATCTTCTGATTGAGCCTCAAGTTCCGAGAAAAAGAAGAAATTTGAGAAGACTAGATGTCCCTACTGTATGAGAGGATTTCAACTAGAGAGCTAGTGCATGAAGTAGACCATCGACCAAATGTCAACACTCCTTGAACATAACAATATTTCCCTTCCACAAGGAGCAAATAATTCTGATGTTGGACAACCGACAAAATATAATGAGAGGTGCCATGCCTTAAAGGAAAGCCTCACTCAGTTAAAGGATTATTTGATAGATTATGGAGCATCCAACCATATTGTTTCCTCCATGGAATCCTTCACCACTCCCACCCTATCAGGAGGACCTAAAATTCATATGGGAGACAATTCACAGATCCAAACAATAGGTAGAGGTTCTATTAAAATCCAGTATGGTGATTTCAAGAATGTACTCTATGTTCCCTCTCTTGAAACAATATTTTTAAATTTTTATTAGATGACACATACTCGCTCACCAAAGCAAGTTGTATTTTCTCTTGACTCAGTGGAGGTATCACATATCTCAAGTGGCAAGATTATAGCGAAGGGTGTTGCAAACCATGCCTCCAAGGCATATGAATTCTCACACTTTGGTCCATACTCAGCTCCAACAAAATCTCAACAACCATTCTAAAGGGGAGGTATAAACTCTCTTACATCTCCATTTGCAGATAATGATACGTTGTCTAATATTTCAATTTCAGAAGATGAGGAACAAGGTCAACATGATCTTGATATTGATATTGTACCTCTAGATGATTTAGATCATGATCTAGCTCCTATTCCGAATCAGAAGCCTAAATGGGATGAAAATATCATTGAAGAAGTTGGAAATGATGTTGGGGATCCATATGATAGAATAAAAATGAGGTCCCAGTATCAGAATGATTATGTTGCACCAGGGATGATTTTAAGAACCCCCCCTAGATTTATGTGTATAAAAATTGGGTGAATCTCTCCGATATATAGGAAAATTTGAAGGCAATTCATTAATATAATATGTATATATAAAAAATTTGGCGAATCTTTCATTTTATTATATAATGTTGTAAAATTTTGGCGAATCTTTCATTTTATTATATAATGTTGTAAAATTTTGGCGAATCTTTCATTTTATTATATAATGTTGTAAAAACTTGGTGAATATTTAACTTCATTATAAAAAATTGTAAAAACTGGTGAATCTTTCACTGATTTATAGAATATTGTCAAAATAAAAGAATAACAACATTAGTCAAATAACATGAATCACATCATCAACAACAGAACATGTAGACTCACAAGTCACAACAAGAAGGTGTCAGTGAAACACAACTGCACTAACTAGATTCACGGCAAGTGGGGACTCCACTTTTTATCTCGTCCCTTAATGGTCCAACGGACATGTGGGGACCTGAATCTTGACAAACTGATAAACTCATAGAATCATACATTATGCTCGATCTTGGCCTCCACTAGCCAATTATGGTCATGGAGGCTAATACAATTATGCATTGTAATTATGCTAATTGATTATTGCATTAGATGAATGTTGGTCTTGTGCCAATAGGTATCCTACAATCGATGCATAGGAACCTAGTGCATAGACCAATTTTCTCTTCGCTTAGATATGTAGAGATTGTTTATTTTTTTGAATAATGATAAGTATTTACAAAGAAAATATACAGTCAGCGTAAAAGAATTGAAAAAATGAAGAAAATTAATTCATGCAACTAAAAGCTAATAAAAGAATCTTTTCTCAAATCCTAAAACCAACGTTGATTCAAGCTACAAAAAAGGGTTAAATCAAGCATCAAATGAGAACTAGAATCAGTCAAAGGAATTAACACAATATTTAACCAAAATACACACAAACTTCAAAAATCGACAAAATGCTTCAAACAAAAGCAATAAACAAACCATAAAAATTTGTCAATATATTTGTGCTAAACACCAACATGGTTTCATGTACTTGAATGAGCCCATTCTTTCTTAGCAAAAGTGTTGTCAAATTAGTTATTTATCATTTAATGTTAGGAAACTATCTATGTGAAGAGATAGCTCCTTGGCCTAACTTTCTCAAATTCCAGCGTCATTTCCTATCATATACAAGAAAGAGACAATGTAAGAGATAAATATCAAACCATCAATCTTAAAATAAGCTGCATGAAGGTAATGTAGCTCAAATCATCAATGTTACAACAAAAAAGTATAATGTAGATTCTATTTTTACCTAAAACATAACCTCAAATTCATATATGGAGTTGGGGTTAGGTTTGAGTTCTGCTTTTAGCTTTTTATAGGATCTACTTTTGGGATCCCACTTTGTATTGTTAGCTTTTAGCTTTTTATAGGAGCTACATTTGGGATCGCACTTTGTATTGTTATCATGGTATTGCATAGTCCTCTTGACCTACTTTTGGAATCATTTGTTGGACATTAATAAAATAATCTTATCTTATCATAATTCTTTTTGTTACCTTCATCATATGCTTAATGTGTTACTTTCATTATATGCTTAATGTACATATTGAGTGCCAGTAAGTTGTTAGATTACCACAAGGTTAGTTAAGCACACAAAGTCTACACCACCAGTTTTAGATTGGGTGCCATCATCAAAATGGGGGCAAGTGCCCAAACATTTCCCAAGGATTTATTTCCAAGGAAAAAAAACACCAATGTTCCACCAGGTTTCTGGGATGTGCAAATTTGGGAGCAAGGGAACACATCCAAGGGGACATGTGGAATCACCCCACAAAATCTATGGAACATTGAAGTCTCTCACATAGGAGGCCAACCCAAATACTAAAAAGATTTTAAATATGAGAATTGAAACATTAACCATTAAAAATATTACATAACAACAATTTAAGCTTATCCAATTGGCAAAATCACACCCAACTACTGATATCCAACACACAATAGCAAGAGAACAAGTCTAAAGTACCATGTTCTGAGCATTTTCTTCCAGTAGTGCTAGACCCTGTTCTGAGTATTTTCTCCCAGTTGCAATGTCACAGCCAACAGCCACGTAATAGTAAATGTTTGAGGTATTTATTGTCCAGCAGTAGAAAATAATTAATTATTTACTATTCACTGTACCCACAATATCCAACAAGGGACTATGGCAAATACTTGAGGTATTAAGTTTTAACTTTTTAACTATGGCCACAATAATAAATATCCAGTAGCAAGGTTTCTACGATTCCAATAGTCCACAGCATCCAGCAGCAAGAATTATGTTTCACAGCATCCGGGAGTCACAGGATGAAGGTCTCAACTCTCCCTCACATGGTCTCCCTCACACTACCATGCCCACATAGCCTCACTGCTCACACAAGTTAAAAGATAGTGCACAGAACTCACAGTCCCACTAAATGGCTTCATTTGTGCACCATGCTTTGCATTAGCAACAATAACACTATTAATATTCTTCCAACTTTTATTAGCTTCTGCTAATTTAACTTGACCACCAGTTCGGCTTCTTCATGCATCAATTTGAGTTAAATGCTATATAACACATAGGCATCTACCAATTGATTAGATTTTTAAATCAGGTATTGCCGCTCTTGTTGTTAAGAGCTTCCAATAATTAAGGGAGTAGAATTTTTTATTCATTGATGCTTTAAATATGTCCCAATTCACAGCCTGCATGGAACCAATATTTATCTTGCACTCACATAAATCCTCCCACGACAACAAAGCTTGCCTAGGCATGCATAGTTTTTCAAATAAAACTTTGTCATCATCTGTAAATTGTTGCACTTTGAAAAAGGGGGATCTAACTTCCTTGGGAAATTATCAAGTCCAAGGCCTCCACCTGACCGGTCGTAGAGTGAAATTTTCACTTTGGGTTTCACTTTGAAAGAGGAACCTAGATTTAGCATCGAGCCTCCTTGAGAAGTAATTCATTTCTTGCCTAGATTGCTATCAAACAGTTGCTATTAAACAGTAGCCTATCATGTTGTTATAGAAGTTGTTAAATTCTACCATAGATGGGATATATTCATTAATTGACCATCCATAGGCCCAAATTTTGAGTTTAGAGTAGCAACTTTGGCTTCAACCATTCCAACACAACTCTGCAATTCATCCTCCATTTCCTTCTTTGTCTGAGAGAAAATATTGCCCATAAATTGTGTAGCGAATCAACAACTACATGTGAAACAAATGCTCTAAAAGTATAATACCAATATGATCCCAAAGTATGCCTAGTGGAAATAAGTGCAACAACTGCAATATATAATCCTGCATACATGGCCAATATAAAATGGCAAGCAAATATTGAAGTAATCAAACAATCTTGGAAAATGAATCCACACAATAGGCAAAAAAAAATTGAAGAAAATATCAAATCCAAATTTTCATTAAACAAAACATTATGTACAACAAATATATGAACAGAATTGAAGCTTTTATCAGCAACTACAATCCATCAATTTCTACAAACTCTAGAGATCCAATGGAATTGAATCAGCTGTACTACTACCGTCACTCAACCCCATTACAAAATGAGAAAGGAATATAAATACAACATGATGAATATGAAGCATTGTAGATATCATTTGTTCATATCTCAACAATACATTAGTGTACAATAGTCAAGAAGATGAAAAGACAGAGAAAAGATGTGACAATTTTTTATGACTGTGAGCTTCCGCTCATAACCACTTGTTGAGATCTCTATCCACTTTAGCAAACCTGTGTCAAACTAAATTGTGAGAATGCACCCAAATTTGTTCCTCTGGGTCAGTGCTTACATGCAGAAAACTAAAATATAAGTGCGACATGCCTCCATAACACTATCGATTGTCACTCTGATGTGCACAGTTATTGGACTGCAGCACATGGTCCTGCTGAAACACCTTTTAGACTAAAATCTCTTCTTTCAATTCAGGACCTGATTGACTCTGACTCTTATTATGGATCAAACACCAAAATATGACTCTTATTATGGATCAAGCAACCCTAAGATCTCCTTTTCAATATTGTGCAAGATGGGAAAAAGGATCCTACATGCCCCGCTTTACTAGTGTTCTTCATTGACCACTCTTTAAAGGCAATTATGCCAGTGAAAGGTCAAATATTGTTTCATTCTGGAAATATTACTCACTCCAAATAACTTTGAATGATGACCCTATATGCAGGATCGATGGCTTTAGGACAATGGTCAATGCTTTATTGGCTTGCTCTCATTGCATAATTGGAATATTTTCACTAAGTCATTGAGAAAGAGTTTTTTTATTCATTCTTTGAGAACTTAGAGGCCAAGGGGCAGATTTTGGTGGGAGAGCTTCGTTTCTAAATTTTGACCCAGAAAAGTATGCCCATCACAAACCCTCCCCGTGTGCATAATACCTCCAAACCATAGTTTCCACACTCTTGTGTATGACTCCCAACACTCCCTAGTACGGCAAGTCCAGCTCTGAGATGAATACTTACCTTAATGCTGTTACGATTTTCCTTGATAGAGTATTGATAGATCAATACTCACCAGTTTCAATGCTCTTATGAATTCTATTAACAGAGTGTCAACAGTCAATAATCACCATAATCCTGAGTATGTCAAATTTGTGTAGTCCCACCCTGGCCATTTTTGAGTTCACAAATTTGTGCAGTCCCATCTTGGCCATTTCTTATCTATTAATCCAACACCAATTTCATCTTCTCAACCCCTTTTCTGAGGAAGGCTAGTATTTGTGGCCATTCCAATCATGTCTGATTGCTCTTGCATGGTTTCCATTGATTCCATTGCCATGTTTCTTGGCTGACCTAAATCAAACAATGTAAACAATCAATCCAGTAGATCTTGTTCTGTGTGAGATAGAATGCCCATACAATGCATGTATCCTTCTTTTTTCTTTTTCTTTTTCCTGTTTCTTGATTTCTTCCATTTTCTTGTACTGGTTGTGATGGCTAGGTTGGCTAGGAAGGGATGGTGTATGGGAAAAGAAGGGAAAATAACTAACAATTGAAGAACATATCAATGCAGAATCGATGAGAAATATAAACAAAAACAAAAATACTGATTTGTGCTAAATAATAAACTGCCAACCATCCTATGTTAGGAACAAAGGATATAACTCAAAGGTGCAGAGCACAAAAGAAATTAGCTAAACATCTGACAGAAGCAGGATATATAGTCACACACTGCAAAATAAATCATATTCTACAACTTCTTAAATAATTGACATTAAAGCTCATATTTACCACCAACAACAATCCATGTACATAAGCACTTCAAAGACACTATTGGGCTCAAAGCAGAGATGAAAACCTTGAAGTAGAAAAATGCCTCTTGCAAAAGACTAAAAGTGCAAAATCAGTCTACATAATCCTAGATTTCATCTGTTCTATAGACCTGTGAAGATGCAGGCTTATAGGGGCCGAGAAGGATAAAGCAAGGTAAACAGCCAATACACAAGCAATGACAACCAACATAGAATATGTGCACCCAACGGGAAGCCAAAAGCATATAGAGTGTTGGGCTTTGCTAGAGATTAGGGTTTCTTATGTTATAGAATTTATTGAGCCCCAACAGCTATTATGCTGAATTCATTGGCTGTCTTTTCATCTTCTCATTTGCCGTTATTGGACCATGTGGCTGTTGTACTAGTGGAATATGTTGATTATTTAACCTTGAACTAGGGCCTTGTTTGAAGAAAAATAGTTTAGCAATGGAAACATTCATTAGATCTAGGCAGCTTTGTGAGTCGTTCCCTATTCGTCTCAAATTATGGGCATACTCCAGTCTTCAATTAGCAGCAATTAGCATTGTTATGGCTCTTGGACAGCACTAAGAAGCATCTTTGGGTAAATCTGGGCAGATTGGGAACAAGTTTGTGGAAGGAAACATAAGTAAAACCTATTTATTCTAAATTATGGGAAGCAAGCAACCTAATTCTTGTAGCAACACTTTATGTTGGGTTGTTTCCTAGCATTTATGCACATTCTAGACAGTTCTGGGTATGTTTTAACCATGTATCAACCCTCCAAATAGCAACAAGATCGGTCCTGGGTATAATGTGGGCATATTCCTTGTAGTGGTAGCCATGATTTAGCATCAACCAGCAACAAGAAGTCTGGTCAATCTACAAGTAAAGAACAACATTAATAAAGATCTTAATTTCTCCACATTCTGGGAATATCTTGAGTGAATTTAGGGCTATCCCTGATCCCAAGCAGAGTTAAGTCCAAATTTGGTCCAATTCTAAGTATATCTAGCAAGTCTAAGCATCCTGGTCCCATGCTGCAACAGATTTGGGCAAGTTTAGTGGAAATAAACAAACTAAATTCCAAATATGGGTATAGTTTGAACTTTGAAGTATTTTCTATTATTGCAGCCACTGATTATGTATTATGTGTAGCTTTGGGTCTGTTTGAAAATGCTTCATCAAACCTGTCTAGTCTATATTCCAGAATGATTCATCAAACCTGTATATTAAAATCTTAGATACTTAAGCATCAAATAAAGACAAGAATCAAGTACATTCATCAAAAGCAACCAAATCAAAACCCCATTTAAATGGGTGAATAGGATTGTTCCCACATAGAAATGGACTTAACTTTGGGGTCATGTACAAGTTCAGCCTATTAAGTACTTTGTCATGGATAGAAACCAACAATTGGAAAAATCTTAGAAATGCCACCTTTTTTATATCTTCTACCTCAGGATCACAGCACACTAATTCAAATGGGTTTGAGCAAGATGGGATAATATGATGCATTTAATTTGAATTTAACTCGTCTAAGTCTTTTTTCTTTGGTGCCATGTACATTCATCAAAAGAAACCAAATCAAAACCCCATTTAAATGGGTGAATAGGATTGTTCCCACACAGAAATGGTCCTAGATTTGGGGACATGTACAAGTTCAGCCTATTAAGTACTTTGTCATGGGTAAAAACCAGCAACTGGACAAATCTCAGAAATGCCACCTTTTTTATACCTTCTACCTCAGGATCACAACACACTAATTCAAATGGGTCTAACCAAGATGGGATAATATGATGCATGTAATTTGAATTTAACTCATCTTCTTTTAGAGCCTATTATGTGCCCATCAACATGGATTTATTTCCCAAATATCCATTTTTTACTGCTGCTACTCATTTTCAGAAGTGCACAGGTCTAAGTTTTAGCCACTTTACCATTGCTATGATGCATAAACTTGTAAAAAATGTACCCAAAACACACCAATACTTGGATTTTCTTGATTTATGGTTATTTCAAGGCTGGGATAGATTTGATCTGTTGTTGTTTGAGGCTAACAAATACTAGAATTGACCAAAATATCCCAAATCAACTAATTAGGTTGTTAGGAGGCTCAACATATGCCCAGGTCATCAAGGAATGTGCCCAGAAATCATTTTGATTCATGTATGAGGATTAAACATGACAACATGCCCAGGTTTTCTTTCAATCATCCATAGAATTACTGAGGGCTTAGAGAGCTCCATCCATATCAAATGAGATCACAAATTATCCATGTCACCATCACATGAACCAAAGATCTACCAATCTGGACTCCAAGGCATCATACTAAGCCATCCATCCATGATAAAGCAAATGCAATCAACAAAGGAGGTTTGTGACCTAAGCATATATTAATGATCATGAACCAGTTGAGATTAAGAAGACAGGTCTTGGAGCACATAGGCTCTATGCAGAGCAACAAAAACAATTATTTAAGGATGCTATTGAAATTTGTAGGAGCATGGTTGCTAAAGATATCTCGAGTTGCACATAGGTATACAATTCAGTTCCAAAAGTTATTAACTAGACATATAATTGCAAAAGAATCCTGACATTGAGGGAACAAAGAAGATCAATCAATCAAATGGTGGATTGGTTCCACTTATTTCAAAGTATTTTGGGAATTAGTACCTAACATATGAAAATTATGCCAATTATATTAGAGGAATGTTGGTCTCATGCCAATAGGTCTCCTACGATGAATGGAGAAAACCTAGCAACCATTTGTCTAGGTGGATTTAGAACACAAGGAGGATATTGAAAGTATAGAGGGGTTTGAACAGTTGGTGGGATAAAAGGCTGAAAGCTTTGAACAACAGGGTTTCTTCCTTCAGTTTTCACAGAGTTTTTATTACGCAACTCAAAGGCAATCTTTGTCGTTCTTGAAATAATCCATAATGTCGTTGTAATAAGTTATCTAGTTACTTCTACGATTTCTCTATTCATACTTGTTAGAATAATCCTTCGGGATTATTGAAAATAAATAATTAATAGGAATTTGATTAGATAGGAAGCCAAACAGGCTGAGCGGGAGGTGAAACCCAACCGCCATGTACTTTGTATAAATACAAGCTTTTGCATTGGAAATAGATATCAATCGGGAGTTATACCTAACAACTGGTATCAGAGCAGGCTGTCTGCCATAACTCCTGCTACATTTCTGCCCATTCCTGCCATTCCATTGCCAAACTGCTCCATCAGTCTGCCAGTCGAGTCGCATGCAAATTCCTTCATGATTGAGTTTGTGTGCTGAGGAAACCCTAATGAGTCGAGCGTTTTGTATGTGGCTTATTCTGGTGATTATCCTGAGTCGTGACCTTTGCCATTCAAGCCCACATAATTCTTGCCATGATGCTGAACTTCTCGTTGTCTTTGCTGATAATCTACGTCTCCATTAAAATGGTAATAGAATGACGAGCCTGCTGGTACATAATTTTCTTGATAACGAGGGGCGGTATTGTGAG
>LPNX010433768.1:284632-300445 GCA_001517045.1 Pseudotsuga menziesii
TACTATATTCTTTATGATGAAACCTTGGGGTCCTAACACCCTTTATTAGAGAGTGTCATTGTCCCATCTTTCTTTCGTTGCAATACTAACAAGGAAAAATGCTTTCAACAATTTGTGTGCTTCAAAAACTGAAATGAGCACTAAGGGCATTTGATATTTAATTTTGCATTATCACTAATTAAGCTTGGTCATATTTGACAAGTCTAGTGATTTATGGGACTTTGGATTACATCACAATGATGCATTCACCTTACCAAACATTCACACCATGCACATTTCTAATGGGACAACATCAAACTCTACTTCATCAACATAATTGATTGGATGATGAAATTTAACTTGCTACTGCATGCAAAATGATATTTTGATACCAAACTGTGCCTATTTAAATAACAATAAATTTATCATTCATACACAATCACAATATAATGGAAAATAAATATGTATTATACAATGCCATAAATAAATTCTCAGATCATTCTCAAACAATAAATGTGCAATTTCAACTCTGGAAATTCACTAAAATAAATATTCTGTAGAATAATTTCAACCATGTCCTGAAAATTGTGTACAAATATTAAAGCTAGAATAGAATGTGAAGTGTTTTGCTTCTCAACTCTTCATATCAAAGAATACCTAAGTGTACAAATTCAAGACGACGAAAAGATAGATTAAATAAAATAAAGAAAAAAAAGATTTGTTATTATTGTCAGCTCTTGTGAGTAACGATTGGTTGAGATGTCCTGCACATCGCACTTAATTCCCTTTGTAAAAATTATATGTTAAGAGTACATGCATTTTGAGATTTTTCAAAAAATGTGTAAGAGCGGACCATTAAATAACAAACAATTCCAAGAGCTCTGCCCTCAAAAGGATCATATAATTCTTTAAATTGTTTTTAGTGGAAGCATTGTATACAACAAACACAGAAATAGGCTTAGCTGCACTATATGTACTCTGTGAAACATATCAAGAACACTGCAAAGTTTGAGAACATATAGTAGTTATAACTGGTATGGTATTCTACATAGATCTTCTGAAGCATCTAGACATTTGCTCATATCTACTATGTTAGACCACTAGCTGCATAATATTCATGCCAATCAGATATCTTGAAAATAGCCCAACAAGTCACTCTTAGTTGGGTCTTTCCAAAAATTTCCCAACAAAAGCTCTCATCTAGGCGTTTCGATTAACTTAGTCCCTTTGCTAGGTATGAGAGAAACTTGAAAGCTGGTCAAGGAAACCAAAGCCAACATAAGCTTGATTTATAGAATAATGTTGACAAAAAAACAAACACACAGAAAGGAAACAGATGGGCACCAAATGAAAGGAAACAGGAGTTGCTTGAAATGAAGTTGCGAAAATCAGCTCTAATATTGATGTATTTTCCCAATGATCTTACCCAAATGTTTGAGGGTGGCCTTCTATATCTCCAAGACACTTGACAACCTGCAGCATATTAGGGCGCTTAACAGGATCATCATGAGTGCACATTGAGGCCACATGCAGCATTTGAAGCATTTGAAGCTTCCAAGATCCATTAGAAGTGACAGAATCCAAGGCCTCAGTTGCTTACCCTTTGTTGATCATCTGCTGAACCCATCCTACCAGATTACCACCTTCTATATCTTTGAAATTTGGTCCAGTTGGTTCCTTCCTTGTGAGCATCTCAAGCAAAATGACCCCAAAGCTATAGACATCGCCTCTGGTTGTTGATCTCCAACTCTGACCATATTCTGGAGGTATATATCCAAAGGTACCTGCTATATCTGTGCTCACGTGAGTCTCATGGGCACTAATAAGGCGTGCCAATCTGAAGTCTGCAACTCTAGGTTCAAAGTCAGCATCCAGCAGTATGTTGCTACTTTTCATGTCTCTATGAATGATGTGAGGGATAAAGCCGTGATGAAGAAACACAAGGACCTTAGCTGAACCCATAGCAATCTTAAAGCGTTTCGGCCAATCAAGGACCTCCAATGCATCAGCTTTGTTTCTTAGCCAATAATCAAGGCTTCTATTCACCATAAAATCATAGACCAACAATTTCTCATCACCAAAAGAGCAGTAACCAAGTAATGGAACCAAATTTCTGTGCTTGACTTTTCCTAAGGTCTCCATCTCTGCTAGAAATTCTCTATGGCCCTGAGTTCGAGCTTGTCCAAGATTTTTGATGGCTACAGTTCTTCCATCAAGCAGTACAACTTTATAAACTGTACCAAACCCGCCATCTCCAATTATGTTGGTCTTACAAAAATTAATTGTAATCCGCAGTATATCAGCCAATGTCAGGCGAAGGAGAGGCCTTTCAAACATGGCTACATTTATGCTGAGGGGCTCTTTTGACTTGCTGTTACTTATAATAGAAAGGGTAGGTTCAATGGCTAGGTTCAATTTTCTCTTCTCATCCACCTTAGGGAAAGCCTCTTGCTTTAACATTTTCCATTTTACCAAAGAAAAAATGAGGCCGAGCACAAAAAGGGTGCTTCCTATTGTGATCCCAATAATCACCCCAGTGCTTAATAGATGAGGCTGTTGTTTTGGAATAAGATTGCAATTATGGCCTATCATATTTCCACACACACCCTTGTTTCTAACAAATGAAGAAGCCGTAAAATTACTACATCCACCACCATCAGGAATAGCTCCTTCCAGTAGATTATCCGACAGATTGAAGAAGTTAAGATCCATAAGGTCACACAATTCATCAGGGACTACTCCTGTCAGATAATTATTAGAAATGTCCAAGTATATAAGCTGTGAAATACTACCAAGCTCTGGAGCAATGGCACCTATAAATTCATTGCTATGAAGATCCAAGTAGGTTAGATAAGAGAGATTGGAAAGGGATCTTGGAATTTCTCCACTAAATGAATTTAAACTCAAATTCAGTGTCTCGATCTGATGCCAGACTGTGCTCTTTGAAAGCAAGACAACAATGCCACCAGATAACCTGTTTTGATGTACATACAGACCAACGATGTTGACCAAGTTTGCAAGAGATCTAGGCAGTTCACCTGAGAGCTCATTGTTGCTCACATCAAGGTGAGAAATCCCATTTAACTTTCCAATTGTATCAAGAATCTTCCCATGTAATTTGTTACCTGCAAGATTCATCTTCACCAAACTACTGAGGTCTCTAAGCTCTGGTGGAATAGTGCCATTCAGTTTATTATATGCCAATGCCAGACCTTGAAGCTTTTTACTTGTTGAAATCTCCCTAGGAATTTCATCGATCACATTATTGTATGATAAATATAGAGTTGTTAAATTTTTAATATGGGCCAGTGACTTGGGCACCACTCCTGTGAGGTTGTTATTATTAAGCAACAAATACAAAATGACAATGCAGTCCCCAAGTTCTTCTGGAATGGACCCTGAAAGCTGATTCCAGGAGAGATCAAACATTCCATGGTGTTGCAGATAACTTGAATCTGGAATATCAACCTGTTGAAAAACTACTGCAGTTTCTGTAGGAATAGGACCAGAAAGATCATTATGAGAAAGCACCAAACATTCCAGTTGGACTAACATGCCAATATCCTTCGGAATGGTTCCATTTAGATGATTTTTCCCAAGGTCTAAAGTAGTTAGACTGATACATTGAAACAACTCAGTTGGAATTCTTCCTTCCAAACGATTGCCATTCAAAGAAAGCACAGACAAGCTTGACAATCTACCAATTTCCTTTGGTATTTCTCGTTCCAACTTATTGTCATTGAGAATCAAACGTTCTAGTGTTGTGGACTTAGCCATTTTAGCAGAGAGCCTGCCTCCAAGGATGTTGTAAGAAACACTAAATTCCAAGAGGGTTGTTGAAATCCATATATTTTCAGGTATTTCACCACTAAAATTGTTGTGATCCAGCTCAAGTAGGAGGATAGGAAGCTCACCAAAATATCCAGGAATCCTGCAAGTAAACTGGTTATGATTCAGGATCAACTAGGTCAATTTTTTGCAATTGATAAATGTATTTTCAATAGTACCTAGAAGCATATTATTCTCCAAGTCAATTTCACTTAGAAACTTTGCATTACACAGTTGTGGAGGTATATAGCCTGTCAATTGATTGTTGCTTAGACTCAAATGAGTCATCGAGGAGCAATTTCCAATCTCTGGAGGAATGTGGCCACTAAAATGATTTGAAGCAAGTAGAATGTTGTCATCTTTCTGCCACCTTCCCAGAATCCCAACCAAGAAGGCAGAGTTCCAATCAATTGATTTTGTTCTGCGAAGAATGAAAAAAGGGAGAGATCTGCAAGTGTATCTGGAAGAGAACCTGTGAGAGAATTGAAGGTTAACACCACAGTCCTTAAATTTCTACAATTACCAAGCTCTGCAGGGATTGAACCATTGATCTCTACATTCACAAGATTCAAAATTGTAAGGTTCTGCAGATTTCCAATGGAGTTTGGGATGGGAGAGTGCAGAGGATTGTTTGACAGGTCTAATTTTTCTAAGCTTCTCATATTTCCAATCTCTTTAGGTATCGGTCTTCTTAGCAAGCAGGAAGGGGAATAAATATTTACCAAATTGACAAGATTGCCATTTTCTAAAGGAAAAAGGACAAAAAATTTATTGATTCCTAGGCTGAGGTCTACTAAGTTCACCATGGATCCAATATACGAAGGGATGTTTCCTGAAAGAGAGTTATTTGATACATCTAAATATTGCAAATTTATGAGCTTACCAAGCTCGGCAGGGAGATTTCCAGACAAAAACCCATTCCCAAGGCCAAGCACTATTAACTTTCATAGATTACCCAAATGTGCTGGTATGGTGGCCGATAGACTGTTACCTCCAACATCTAGGTACTCCAAATCAGCAAGATTGCCTAACTCTATAGGAATTTTCCCACTGAAAGAATTAACACTCATGTCTAGCACTCGTAAGCCACTCAGGGAACCCAACTCTCAAATTACATTGCCACATAATGCATTAGTGCCCAATATCAGTTCTTCCAGGTCACTTAGCTGTTTGATATTAGAATCAATTGCTCCAGATAACTGATTAAAACTCAAATCCAAACGTTTCATATTTTTAAGACTCCAGATTTGAGGTGGAATGGTACCATAAAGAAGGTTGCTTGTGAGGTTTAGAGTCTCCAGATCCATAAGAAACCCAAGTTGTGGAGAGATTTTTCCTCGTAATCCTATATTTGGGAGTGAGATAGAGACCACAACTGCTCCATTGCACTCCACCCCTTTCCACTGACAAGGAGAAGAATCATTACTCCAGTTGGCAATGCTGTCTGGGTCATCCAGGCCATTTTTGAATGCCAGAAGAGCGTCTCCATCCAGGTTTGTTTTAGATGTCCCTAAAAAAGAATAAAAAAAAACCACACCATTTATAACACAAACAAGGTTGAGTGCTCACAGCAACTAACTTGTAAAAAGTCTACAGATAGAATAAGATTCAAGAAACTAACCTGTAAAAATCCTGCAGATAGAATAAACTTTGTGAAATTTCTTTCCACGAATCCACTCAGCCATTGTAAAGACCGATTTGCAATAGAAACCAAGCTTGATGTTGAGCCTAATTCCTGACTCTTGCACCATTATATAGGTAAAAAAATTCCTCACTTGACTAAATTTATCCATTTTTTCTCAAATATGGACCAAATCCAGTGAAAAAACTTCCCCAATTGATTAAATCTCCACATTTTATTCAAATAATTGTCCACAAATCCAAATCCAGGACGAACTATGTCCAATTTACCCCAATCGAGGTCAAAATAAGACCAGTTTACCAAAATATTCATAAATCCCAGCGAAATACCAAATTTTCAATCGTATTATCCATAAATCTTGGGCGAAATACCAATTTTTCAAGATGTTATCCATAAATCCGGTGAACCACCTTCATTTCTCCTCCCAATCGGAAAAAATCGGGCGAATTTGGGCAAAAATCTCCTCCCAGTCGGAAAAATTCGGGCGAATGTGGTAAAAAATCAATATTTTCGTGGGCTAATATTCATTTTCCAGTTTTTCCCTAAATCGGGATGAATGCGATTTACCCTGGGGCAGCTATATACAAAATAAACAATGGGTGAATTTATTAAATAAAATAATAACATTTTAATATAAAAATTCACCCACTTTTTTTGGGTAACCCTTAAAATTCACCATTGGGCTAAAATTCTCCCTTAAAATCATCCCTATGTTGCACTCTCTCAGATAGCTTCACTACCTACATAGTGGTGCAACAAACTTCCAGGAAGATGCTACTTGAGGATAGTGGATGATCCACAATTTGTCTAACTGAAGAACAAAATGGATCATTCCATTACTCCTCCAAAAAGAAGAGACAAAAGCAACATTCAACAGATCAAAAGAATATGGAAAGGTTCACATGCACATTCCTAGGATATTGATGCACAAAAGAACATGATTCTGCATGGCTTCTCCATAGAGCTGCAAATTGCAGCAAATGTTTTTAAGTTTTTACCCGAAGAGGAAAATTTCCACCTAATTATAGCTTGCTTTCCTGATTCACTACTTATTTTGAGGGGGGGGGGGTGGTGTTCCCATGAGGTTTTCCCCATTTGCCTTAGTTTATTAAGAAACCTTTATTTCTTTTATATTGTATGGGTGACTTTTGGCCTATTTGTCAGGGCCCAACTTGTCCAAGTTAGGATTAAAGGGGGTGCTAGGATTATATAATACTCCCTTGTCCATATATAGACTAATTGATCATATTTCCTTACTTAGGATTCATTTGCTAGAGTTTGGTGCCACCATGATATTGGTGCCATTGGTGCCACTGGTGCCATTGGTGTCATTTGGTGCCACCGGTTCCAATCCCTACATTCGAGGAGCCACTTTGAGTGCCACCAATATCCTCCATCAATTGGTTGTGGTAGGTAGGTAGTTATCCCAAGTTAACTTCCAGTTACAATTAGTTAGATCACTCTTAGTTAGTATAGCACCATTTTTGCATGGATGCATGGGGAAGTGGCACCTTTTTCCACCTTCCTCATCATTTTAACTAGTTTAACTGATTGTAAACTGATTTAGACATCATGAGTTAGACTAGTGGCTCCCATGCAATGATTTAGACACACTAAGTTCGCCAGTTAGTCAAGTTTAGTTGGAAGATTCGAATCTTATCCACATGATTCAAATACTACTTAGTGTAACACCATTGTATTACTACTGGAATAATGAAGATTAATGTTGTAATTCAGTGTACATTGTTCTTGATATTCCATTGCACAATTCCACCTCTCAATTACTCTCATTTTCCTGTAGATCAATGGTTCAATAATTTAACAGTCCTCGACTTGCACCATGGGTATCCTATATGTCAACCTAGCAAAGTTTCCATGTAGGTTTTGGAGCGTATGCTCTGCATTTGCATCGATCATGTAATCCCCTCATCCCCTCTGATGATGTCAGGGGAAACCATCTGGTCCTCTCAGACCGACATCTAGATATGCATTATCAATATCAATATGTGATACCGCCAAAAAAATGTTTTTGATTCCATTATATCAAAAACTCAAATAATTCAAAAATACATTTGGGATTGTTACCTATGTCACCGTATGCGACACTCGATGGTAGTGGCATGTCTAGGTCTCTACAAAATTCAATCCCTGCATAGGGATAGTATTCCATGGCCACGATCTGTCACATACACAAGTGGTGAAATTATGGTGGGAAAGGGCTCAATGTCTGACCTCCTCCTAACCATTACACCACCTACTCCCCATGGGTTTGGGCTATATCTTGTAGACTATGTGGATGAACCTCAACTCTTGGGCTAAGACCCGGTACCCACTCGAAAAAGAAAGTGTTAAGTATGCTGGAGAACCTGAATTTCTTTACCTTTCCTAGCTTGTAGTCTATCAGTTGTTGTTTCATAGCATTCAGCAATGATGTTCTCCAATCACACACTATAGGTCTCATACACTCTACTAAATAAAACATGAGAGGCCTAGAGTCCCGATGAAGTGATGCTAACCCTTCTATTCTACATAGTACCAGAACTATCACCATGAGACTCAGGATCTAGATGGAGTTCGCTAGAACTTGGCTTCCGATCTTCTTAGCATATGGAAGGAAATAAACAGTTATATACTCCTCAATGGTGATCCCTCCTCCCACCCCATGAGCCCACAAGTTTACTACCTCTCCTTGGTTAGATAGTCTGGTAATGAAGTAGATATCTTCCACTTCTAGTCACATGGGAATCCCATCTAGATGAAAAGCCTTTGTGTTTGGGTCCCAGTAGTCAATACACATTTAAAGAAATATTGGTTGAGCCCTCAAACGTCCAAGCTTCCAAAACTTGTATAATCCACATATATTTATAGCTTGTTGAACATTTATGTCTCAGTAGTCTTCACTATCCACATCCTCATGCTCATACTCCCTCCATCCCAACACCATCCTGTAAAAAACATTGAATTTTGATGAGAATTTTCCCTTGAATGAGGTATCTACAGCCCTGTACGTGACTTTTCTTGGTAACAGTTGCGTATGTACGAGGGATGTCTATGTGTTTCCCACATACATCAGGCCTTATACATGACTCAATGGCTTGTGACCCGCGTGGTCTGGAAGACCCATTTTTGGTTGCTCCAAACTAAAAAATACATGATGAAAAATGAAAATAAATGTATCGAATGGATAGGGAATGAGATTAGGGTTTACGTGGTCCTGACGACTCGTGATTTTGTTGCTCCTGGATCATAGAATCGACAGTTGAAGTTGGTGGTCCAAATCGCTCCAAATGCACTATTTGTGGTAAAAATCAAAATGGTATGATGAAAATGTGATTTTTTTCTATTTATCAAATTTCTTTTTAAATTTTTACCCACTTAGCCTATAGTTTGCACTTTTATTAACCTTTTAGAAATTTTTTGGCCTAATATTGTGCTGTAGGTACTTTTTTTGAGTGCACTTTCATCGAGGTCTTGACCCGTTTGTGTCTATAACATGTATAATTTTGAACTGGCATATAGGGTAGGATCACTTTTTTGTATGCACCATGCATCGTCCTATGACCATGTCACCTTAACTATAGGTATGAACCCACTTCGTGGTGTTACGAAAACTTCACACTGCTATTAGAAGTCATATTACATAAGTTCCAGAGCCTTCCTACACATGGGTTCCCTAGATAGATCTTGTTTTTCCATTTGGTACCCATGTTGAGAGTCCTCCCTTAGGCCTGGGAGTCCCTTGTAGTGACACCATGTCATTGAGCAAGAATGTCATATTATTTCTTGAACTTTATGTTGGCCATCTCCCATAGGGACTCCTATTTATATATCAAGTTGTAATTGCATTTCATTCATCCCCTTTTCGTATTGAGATTTATGTCTATTCCGTGCTTCATTTTTGTGAACCTTATATCCCGAGCTTGTCTCAATCCTATCCAAGGAGAGCCTCCCATATATCTTTTGTAGCTTGATCACCCCATACCCAGAGGAGACATTCCCCCAGTGTCCTTATCCTACACATGCTTCCTTGCATTGAGCATAGCGATGTTCCACTGCTTGGAACTAGATTGCTTGCTTGTGTCACTCGTTTCCTCCTAGTTCTATATTATAAGCAGTTTTATTCCTTTTCAAGCTTTCCAATATGAAAAAGACCAAAAAAATAAAAATAAAAACATAAAAATACGGACGAGAAATGATCTTACTTTGGGAGTTGTCGTGTTGTGTCTCCTTTGAACATAGAATTGTATATTCCATCCATTGGTTGGGTTATTAGTATGACTTTAGGAGTTTTACTCATTACTCTAAGTTTCTCCATCGACTGGTTATGCTTCTAGTCCCTATGGATCCTCTGTTGATGCCTCCTATGTCACAGAGCTCTCCCAGTTTTCATGTTGAGTTTATGCTGCCTATAAGTCTCCATATTCCATATGCTCTTGTACGAAGGAAGTTTTAGCCTGATTCAACCACTCCTTAGTTATCTCGTCTTTTCATGTCGTCCATTCCCGATATAGTTACTGGTGAACATGCACATCTTGTTTGTCTGATTTCTTCCAAATTATCTAGCATTGTTGTGTACCTCATGTTGGTTGATGGGGGATTCTTTAATTCCCTCCTTCCAGTGGATTCAATTCCATCAACTTTATATCACTTATTTTGGAATAGGGATCTATATTCCAATGAGTTCCTTGAGACTTATAGTCATCACTGGTAGGTTCTCTTGCCATCGACAGATTTGGGAATATATCAATGTCCCCTGATCGATGTTCTCTCTCAAGTGTTAGACCTCAACATATCTATTCACACTTGTTTGGTTGTAGTCTGTACCTTAATTCCCATTATCATCATCAGTGGGATATCTTGCATCTGTTAATGGTATACATCAAAAATAAGTAATCGGATGATGTTCCATCATGTTTGACCTCAACACCTTTATTCATGTGATGGGACATGTACCAATGCTGGTTTGTGTAGAGGACATTTGAGCTTGGTGGCATTCCTTATACGCTACCTTCTTGATCTTTCCAGTATCTATGTGATATCAGTTCTCATGACCATATTCCAGTGTCTCATTAGATTTCTTCATTTAGTATGAAGATATTATTTCAATATATATTGTAAGTGGAGATGACCAAATGTTCCATATGTCTATTATGCATATTCATGGCCATTGTACTATTATGTATCTGAGGAATACTACACTTCATATTTGCAGTCACATGCTGAGATTTATCATTGTATTGTACTGATGAGTGGCTGGTTTTTCCACCTAAGTATTCATTACTCCACTTAAGGGATTTGTATAATGTATTTTGGCCATCATGTTACCCTTGTGACCTCACACATTAGGGGGCATCTGTTATAGCTAATTTTACCACACTTGGTAGATCATGTTTTTATGGCCTTCCATATTCCTATGCAAACTCTTTGGACCCTCTTTTCCTAATATAAACGTTGATGCTACAAAATATCCCTTGAAATATTCCTATTTATTGGTATACGCAGGTCACCAACCTACAGACCACTTGTGCATGAAATTTCTCCACTATGACCTGCGTACATCTGGAAATGTGCCCAAAAATAAAATATTCAGAGTTTTCCTCATTATGTCACGAATAAATTGACTATTGGCCTTCCATATAACTGGAAACACTCCAACTCAACCCTTCACTTCCTATTGAAGGGATATATATTGAGGTACTTGTATGCATTAGAGGAGGATAATTTGTGAGAGAAAAGAAACTATAGTGGATTTGTGCCCCATTCTCACATACTTGAGTTTGCATCCCTTTGTCCTTTGAGAAACCATTGATGCTATTCCCAATATTGTCATTGTCTTGTGAGCTTGCCATTGATATGGAGGATTGAAGTGGTGGAGGACTCAGTTTCTCTGTTTGGATGAGGTGCAGACATAGTTTCCCACTTATATCTCTATTTATAATTAATAGAATTATCCATTTCTCATCCATTATATTTGTAACCATGAATGCTCTTTATCCATGGATGTGGTTGGTTTGATTGTATATATATTGGATTGATATATGCTACAATAGGTTCAAACTCTTAATATCTATCATTCTTGTATATTTCTTTGTTGTTGAGAATGGAATGTAGGTGCAAGTGTTGTTGAAAGCTTAACGGGGATCTACTATGAACGTACAGAACAAGGTACACTTCTCATCCCTTAGTGTTATACCTGTTTATCTATTTAGAATATTTGAAGTGGATTTATTTCTAGTGTCATATTTTATTTTGTTGTAATATCCCTTTTTAATTTTTTTTTATTAAAATGACCAATTTTTCACTTTTTTCCCTATTTCGACCTTTGACTAGTTTTGATGTCTAGGTCTCCAAATTGACCCAAATGCTCCCAAATATTCTGAGAAGGTATATGACTGTTATTAAGACTTGAATATGAATTTCAGGTATTATTTATTACCCTCCAAATACTTCTGTAAACTTTTTTAATATTCTAGCCAAGGTAGGATTTTTCACTAGCAAATTGGGGTTCCAATTCCCCGAGGTAAATAATTGAAAATGGATTTCCAAATGCTCCAAAACCCACTCGAATTTATGAAAAAAAGAAGAGGATGTTTAAGTAAAATTATTAAGGTCTCATGTGCATAATTATTAATTTTATAAATTATATTATAACTCTCTCCCAAACAACTACAAAATCACTAGTTCGACCCTTGGGGAAATGGAACCAAAATCTTCTCCAAATGCAGATAAACTGAGTAAGATGAATTCAAATTCTTAAGTGATGGATATGGAAATTTTAATAATCATCAATGGAATTCCATTCATCATAAATATATCAAATAAACATTCTTTCATTCGAAATCATCAACATTGCAATGGCATACATCAATATAGTGGGGAAATGGTCACTGTTTGCTCATTAATAATCACTTTTACATACAACCATTTGGTATTTCAACCTGAGACTTTATGAAGACGAATAAAATATTATATTAAGATTATTACAATCATAAATGGACCATGATAAGCTATCCCAAAGAGTACAATAGCTCACCCAAAGTGCAATCCCTCCATGAGCAAGAATATGCAATCAAGACTGGAAATGGTTGAGAGAATGTGCTGCACTAGAAGAAACCAAGAGATTACCTATAGCTTACACCTGAAAATTATAAAATTCATTAAATCTCCATGAAATACCTGAATTTCCTTGCCAAACACCAACTTGGATGGGAATCTTTCGCCCTCGAAATTGGCTAAGGCAAGAAACTAGTCATCCACTAGGTCCCTCTCTTCACAAACACAAATTTATCAAATGATGAAAATCCCCTCTCTTGCTTGATCCATATATTTTATAAAAATCCTTAGATTTATAAGGTTACAAATGCATACACAAACTCAAGCCAGTTCGAATTAGGGTGTGTGCTCAAGATTTTCCATGTGTCTTCCCTTCCCTAGCCTTCCATCTTTGCCCAATTTGAGTAGGGACCCATTGAGCTTCCCTAGATCACATGAGCGCCTTATTGGATGCTATATTTAGTATTGACATGTCATAATGGTCATATTTCAGCCTTCATGTCTGCAACATGTCATAAATGCCATAGCATCTTCATCATTGGTGTCATAGATGCCATAAGTGTTAGGGAATCTAGCCGAAGTGTCCAAGAAGTTCCCATTTGACTCTTCCTCTCCCATGTAAGTTACATTTCCTTCAAAATTCAACCTATTATGCATATGGACAAGTGTATTAGACTTATAACTCATCCAAGAACATTAGGATTCCCATGGATTTGAAATTGCAAGAGGAGGATGCCATGTGGCACATAAATTCTAGCTTGTGTGGGCCCCATAATCTCCATGTGTATCCATGCTCCATTGCCACTTCAATTTTCTCTTGTATTTATTTAATTAGATCCATTATTAAATATTTATTCCATTCCATTCGAATTTCTGAACATAATTTATTAGATCCCTTATTAAAATTCCAAATGTATCCATCCAACCTAGGGAACTAGTAGGATTGATGGAATTGTCCTACTATGCAATTATTTGAATGGGGGAATTACTGTCCTCCCCACCCAATATTTCTTGTCCTCAAGCAATTTAATATTTGGATGCTGCAAAATTTTTCATATTCCCAAGTGGCATCCTCATTTGGCACTCCTTCCTTTGCACCAAGTGCTATGTTATGGTTATGCTCATTAATTTTCTTTAGTTGCAATTTTAGTAGTGGTGCTCATGTACTGCAATTTTGTGTTCCCAAAAGTAAAGAGATGTGGACTATGCATATTGATATATCCTATAACATCACCACTAAAACCAAAAGGATTAATCAAATCCATAAAAAAAAAATTGTGCAAATAATCTTTACCTCCATATTTTGGAAACCTTTTCTGAACTTTCACCTCTTTTTGCTTCTGTATAATTCTTTGAAGTTGGTGCCGAGTTACCAAACTTTGAGTTTCTTAATATTCCAATAAAATTTCAGAGAGGAAACACCATGCTTGTTTCTGTTGATGTATATGTAACTTCAGAATGTATTCTTCTATGTATCTTATGTATTGTAACCCGATGTTTATTCCGGGATGTTTCTATTATGTATTTGAGTCATGTGCTCATGCCCCGATGTTCTGATCGGGAGGATTAATAATGTAAACAAGTCATATCAAGTCATTAGGTAAGTCCCCACAGTTTAGGGGCACTTGGGTTATTATACACTAATTAAGGTGTAGGCTCAAGTAATTAATTATAAGTTAAGCCTACATGGTTGAGTGCACTTCAAGTCAACGGAAGAATATAAATAGAGAGTGAGAGTCTCTCTATTTATCACTTGTGAATTACATCACTTGCTCTCTCAAGTGTGGCGCACTTTTGGAGAAGGAAATTTCTTTGGCTTGACAGAAGACAGAAGGCTGCTATTGTGTTGGGAGGTCATCTTACTATTTTTGGGATCACATCTTGTGGTGATACTATCTTAGAGGAAGTTGAGGGGTTTTCTCCATTTATGGTTTCCCCTCCTAAAATATTTGTGTCTCTTGTCTCTTGTGATGTGCTTATGTGATTGCTGTGCTTGTTATTCTCTCAGTGAAAAGATCTTATCATAATGCTAGCTTAAATGTTGAAAAACTAACATGGTATCAGAGCTAACCTGAGAAGAAGACATTGTGCAGCTACAGGAACTAGGGATTCCTATTTTGTGGATCTTCCTCCATATATTTTCAGCAAAAGTATGCTAAGATTACTCTCCATTAAATGGTGCATCGTTCTGTCGATACGGAATTCAATTTCAAGCATTTTCAGTTTCGATGTGGAAATTAGGGCTTTCTACAGAAGAGGAATTTTTGAGTGAGACCTGCATAGGATTTTTCTCCTCATCAAAACCAAAGTTTAGAGACCTGGATCAAGAAATTTGGTTGGGTGAAACTCTGGGAAAGTCAAACCCTAGTTTGACCCCAAGCTAGAGAAACCCTAAATGCTAAAACTGCTAAAGTTTTGGTACAGTCTCTATATTCCGAGTTTGGCGAAGTATCAGAAGCTGAAAATGTCAGGGGCCAAATATAAAATACTGATGAACACTGTGTCCAAAGGGAAGCCTCTGATTCGCTATATTCTGGGAGATATGATCTCTCCAAGTTAGGGTTCCATCCTCTTCCAGAAATCATCCATAAACAGGACACCTGGGGAGATCTGCAATATTTTGGGCTACAGAGGTATAAATGGAATTCCTGAAGATGTTATAGAAAGGGCATGGAATTTAATTTCTGTGGTCCTAATTTCAGACTCAGAAGATGAACCAGTGACACGTGGCATTCCGTACAACTTCGATGTTCTGAACAGTCCTGTAACAGGTCACCTTGGGAAAAGGATCATAAATCCCAAATGGTGAAACCAATTCTGATGAAACCTATGCTGTTAGATCAGGTACATGCGAGGTTACCGCAGTGAGAAATTTTAGACACAGAGGATCATTAATTTTGGAGATATCACAAAAACAGTAACAGGAATTTCTGCAGAAGAAATCAGAAAATTAGGGCTTCCTGTTCTGGGAGTTTCCCTCCACTGTTTTCAGAAAAGGAGTACATTGGACAGCTCCATTTGAAGAGATCTATCTATTCATCCAATCAGATATGAAAGTTTCCAAGTTTTGAAAATTAGGGTTTCTGTGACAAACCCTAGATCAACGAACTCCGGGACAAGGACGGACACCTCAAATCGGTAAGATCTAATCCTTTGCTATTTCCATTTGAGGTTCTCTTTTCAATATGATATATCACATCAGCTTAGTTTAAAGCTTGCGGAAGTTGACAACTTCCAAACCTGGAAGTATATGATCTCTCTGAAGAAAATGGATTGGACACCTACATGAGTATGGAGGTTCCAGTTTCAGA
>LPNX010433768.1:318258-329100 GCA_001517045.1 Pseudotsuga menziesii
AATTTGCAGGACATGAATGCTACTCATTTACAGATGGATTCTCAGGTTATAACCCAGTGCCAATAGCTAAATAAGATCAGAAAAAGACAACATTTGTATGTGAATTTGGATCATTTTCTTACAAGGTTATGCCTTTTGGATTAAAGAATGCACCTGCAGTATTCTCTAGAATTGTGGTCAAAACATTCCAATAATATATTTACAAAACCATGGTAGTATACTTTGATGATTGGACAATATAATCCATGTTAAAAGATCATTGCAAGTGGCTAAGGCTTATGTTGGAAAGATGTCGACAAATCCAGTTAGCTTTAAACATTAGGAAGTGCATATTTGTGACCCCCATATGGATATTGTTAGGACACATTGTCTGTAAGAAAGGTATTAAGGTCGACTTGGAAAAAATCAAAATTATCCTCGACCTCAAACTACCAGTAAACTCAAAACAAGTCAAGGTGTTACTTGGCCACACAGGCTATTACAGAAAATTCATAAGATATTATTCCGATATGAACTATCCACTAGAATAACTATTAAGGGAATATAAATAATTCAAATGGACAGAGGAATGTCACATATCATTTGAAAAACTAAAAAGAAAACTAGTTGAAGCACCACTCCTAAGGTTTCCAAATTGGTCGACTAAATTCCATGTCCATATCGACGCATCAGGTCTAGCAATAGGAGCAATCCTAACTCAACCAGGAGATGATGGAATGGATTATCCTATAGTTTATAGTAGCAGGAAACTAAAAAAAGATAAACAAAACTATTCGATGACAGAAAGAGAAGCATTAGGAATGGTCTTTGCACTACAAAAATATCGACATTATCTCCTAGCTAATCCATTTATCTTTTACACTGATCACCAGGCATTAAAAAACTTTATGAATAAGCCTCTACACCATGGAAGAATTTGTCGATGGCTACTTCTATTCCAAGAATTTGAGTTCGAAGTCATTGTCAAACCAGGTAAGTTAAATTTCGGTCCCAACCATTTATCTCGAATCGACATAGGAGAGGAACTGATAGGAGTCGAAGACGACTACTTAGACAGATAAGGAAATTTTTGGTACCTCCCTGTTTCTTCGGGATGAAGAAACGTTTTGTTCGTGGGGGAGATTTTGGAAGAGCAAGTTGGTATGTCGACTTGAATGATAGCCGACTTAGTTGATCAACCGACTAAGTCGGTGAGCTGACTAATTAGAGATTAGGTCAGACACCTAAGGTTGTGTCGGTTGAGTGAACCGACAGGTAGTTATTTTGTAACTATTTGTAAATTGTATATATTAGGCTGTTGAGCTAGATGAGAACTCAGTTTAGTTCTCTGCATTGTATGGACCCTCTCATGTTAATATAATCTGTTATTTTATCTACGGGTTCTTATCTCTTGTCTCTGTTATGTACGTGTGTTTTAGTATGTATTATTGGTAACCATATGTGATCTGTGAGATTACAACACATGGTCATATGTGAGTGCCGAGCATTTTTGACAAGGTTGTGGGATTGGTTCCCATATGGTCATATGTGAGTGCTGGGCATGCCTTTCTGATATGATTATAGGATTGGTTCCTACATGATCATATATAAGTGCTGGGTGGGCCATTCTGACTTAGGGTCAGATATAAGCGCTGAAGAATACCTACATGGAGGCTAGGCCTACAACCAGCATGAAAAAGTGCTGGCTCTATAGAAATTCCTATGACGAGAAGAATCATGAGATAGCACCTGTGATTATCTAGTGATGATGATCCAGCAGAGATGATCCATATTGAGGGATGATCCGGATCTATAGATGATGCTCCAGAGATGATCCAGATCCAGGTGAAGATGACTTGAAGATGAAGGTGACTTGAATATAGATATGACTTGAAGGTGAATATGATGAAGACTCGATTATGATCCAGATGATATAGAGAAGAATACTTGTGCTGATAAATTTTGTCAAGAGAATAACCTCCTAGTAAAGAGGGAGTGTTGATGTAATTGTAACTTTGGAATGTATTCACTTGTATTTCTTATGTATTGTAACCCGATGTTTATTTTGGGATGTATTTGTAATGTACTTGAGTCATGTCATGCCCCGAGGTTCCTATCGGGAGTTTCTATAATGTAAAAAAGTCATGTCAAGTCAAGGTGGGTAACCCTCCTATTGTCTAAGGGTTAAAGTCCCTACAGTTTTGGGGCACTAGGGTTATTAGAATCACCTAGTGAAGTCGGCCCTAGTTGGGTTTAGTCAAGTCAGGAATTGGTATAAATAGAGATCTAGTCTCTCTATTTATCACACACTCACTCACAATCAGTTGTAGCACATAGCTGAGGAAGAGAAAGACACTGGGGAAAGGAAGAAAGAGGTTACTATTGTTGGAAGATCATCTTACTATTTTGGGGTTTCACTTTTGGTGCTGATTCTATCTCTGAGGAAGTTGCATGGTTTTCTCCATTTATGGTTTCCCCAAGGAAAAACACTGTGTTCATTGTCTATTGTTTTTTATTGCTGTGCTTGTTGTTCTCTCAGTTAAAGATCCTAATGTTATGCTAGCTTAATGTTAAAAATATAACATCTCCAACAACCAATTTGGGTTAGAATCCAACTCCCTCAAGATTGGCTCACTAGTAGGGAGAGTGAGCACTCACTATGCAATGGACAAGCTAGTGCTTTCCAAAATGCCAAAGGAAAATTATCAAATGATAAAAAGCAATTTTCCTTCCTCATGACATATTTTTATAACTCTCCTAAGATCCTCCAAGGTCGAATTCCCTCCCATAGGCTTCCTCCTACTCATCCTTGGTGCTTAGTAACCCCTATGACACTTGTCCTTCTCCTCATCCCACATTTTTCCTCCAAATTCGAATTGTTGCTACAAACCCCAAAGTGTTCCCTCTTGGAGGATATTTTTATCTCTGACATGTCAGATTGTCATAGGTCTACAATCATGTATGAAATTAGGTCTGATTTTTTCATATAATCTTCCATCATTGTTGTCCTAAAACATAGGGAATCTCTCTCTAAGTGGCACATAGTTTCTTCCTAGCCTCTTCCTCTTCCATGGGGAATTATTCCTCTTCACCTATTTGAATCCTTGGTCTCATGACATGTTAATTGACACCTATTCACCTTCCAATAATGTTCCATTACTCATAATTTTGAATTTGGGGTTAATTCATGACAAGTGTAAGGAAGGATCTAGACACCCAAGGTCTCCATGAACCTCCAAATGTATTCATGAAGCAACAACACTTTATTTTCTACATATTTATTATTTGTATGACCCATTTTAATGTGTAGATGGTAAACTAAGGTTCTCTATAGTCTCATAGCTCCCTTATTGCACAATTTAATTCCTTCTCTCCAACCTAGGGAACTAGTAGGTGGGTGAAACATTGCTAGCTAGTAGTCTCATTGAGATGGGGACATGACAGTCCTCCCCACCCAATATTGCTTGTCCTCAAGCAATGCAACGTTTGGATGCTGCAAAAAAATTTCATCTTCCCAAGTGGCTTCCTCACTACGAAAATCCTTCGATTGCACCAAGTATTATTTTATTGTTATGATCCTTAACCTTCTTGTTGGTAGATTTGACCATAGGGACATGTCTATATCCTATCTATCCCATTGATGTATGTGTAACTTCAGAATGTATTCACTTTTATATTTCATATATTTTATTTCATTTTTCCTCGATGTTCCTATCGGGAGAATAATTAAGGTAATCAAGTAATTTAAATTCATAGAGGTTAACCCTCGTTCTTGGTCAGGGGGCAAAGTCCCCACAGTTGTGGGGCACTAGGGTTATTAGACTCTCCTAGAGAACTTGGACCTGGTAAGTGATTGTCAAGTCGGAAACTAGTATAATAGAGAGTGAGACTCTCTATTTGAAACACACACTTACCCAGCTATAACACATAGGTGAGAGAGAAGAAGCTCACTCAAGTGAGAGAGAGAATAGCTGTTGGAGATCATATTTCTGTCTTTAGGTTTTACTATTGCCATTGGTGCTCATTCTATCTCTAAGGAAGTTGCAGGGTTTTCTCCTTTATGGTTTCCTCGAGGAAAATATTTGTGTCTATTATCTCTTGTGATTGATTAATGTGCATGTTATTCTCTCAGATAAGATCCTAAGATAATGTTGTCTAATTGATAAAAATCTAACATGGTATTAGAGCTAACTTGAGAAGAAGACACTGTGCAGTTGCGAAAGCTATGGATTCTTAACTTTTGGGTCTCTCTCCACAATCCATCAACAAAAGGATGCTAGGATGACTCTCCATTGAAGGGCATATCTTTATGTCGAAGCTGAATCCGATTCTGAGTTTTTCCAGGTTTTGACCTACCATTGCATCGAGAAATTAGGGATTTTCATAGAAGTGGAATTTTTGAGTGAGCCCAACCTAGGATTGATATCCTCATCAAAATCAAAGTTTAGAGACAAAAATCAAGGTTTTTGGTTGGGTAGAAATCCAGGAAAGTCAACCCCTAATTTTCCCTAGAACCAGAAAACCAGCACTGTAGAAGATCAGCTCCAGATCCAGTTTTTAGCTTCTCAAATTGGTAAGATCTAAATCTTTTGTATTTCCATTTGAGGTTCTCAGTTAAAGATATCTCATCACACCAAGCTTGATGAAAATATTTAGGGAGCTCATAACTTTTGAGCCTGGAAGTATAGGATCTCCCTGCTCCTGGAAGAAAATGAGTTTGACTCTTACATCAGTGAAGAGGTTCCAGTTCGAGAGGGAGATGAGGATAAGGCCTTACACAAAAAGAAATTGGTCATGGCTAAGAGGATTATTGTTGATTTAATCAAGGATAACCTCATACCATAGGTGTCCTCCCTAAAGACACCTAAATAAATGTTTGATTCCTTGACCAAGCTATTTGAAGGGAAGAACATAAACCAGAAGATGACTTTAAGGAACCAGTTGAAGAATGTGAAGATCCAAAATGCGGAGACCATGCAGTCATACTTTACAAGGGTTTCCCAGATCAAAGAACATCTTGAAGTAGTGGATGAAGAAGTGGAGAATGCATAAATTATGATGAACACCTTGAATGGTCTCCCTAGGTCATGGGACTCTTTCATTCAATGGATTTGTGCTAGAAGAAAGCTAGTCACCTTCAGTAGACTATGGGAAGAATGCTCAAGAGAAAAAGCTCGAGAGTATCCCGAGAAGAAAATATGGGAATTGAAGATCAAGCTCTCACAGTACACTCCAAGAAAATAAGGAGGGACTATCATCATCCCAAAGGTTAGAATTCTTACCAGAAAGATAACCCTAAAAGATATAGCAAAGATCTGTCTAAAATAAGATGCTATACATTTGACGAGAGAGGACACTTTTCTAGAGAATGTCCTAGAAAAAAAGGTGGCTCTCACAAGAACAAGGGAAACAAGAGAAGACATCATGCTCACACTGCAAAGGATGATGAACCTCTTAAAAATGGAGTCAAAGAAGAAAGTGAATATTCTTCTAGTGATGAAGAATATGTTCTGATTTTTTCCCTCACAGGAATTGTCACACATGGAAGAAATGATTGGCTCATAGATAGTGTGGCTTCCAAGCATATGAGAGGATTCAAATAATCCTTTGTGAAACTATCTAAACATGAGTCACCTCACAAAGTAAAACTTGGGGATGAGTCCCAGTATCCCATAAAAGGTAGCGGTGAATCCTCCTATAATCTAGACTCTGGAAAGTCTATGAAGATGAAGGATGTCTTGTTTGTACTAGGACTAAAGAATAACCTTCTCTCCATATCTGCATTAGATTCAAAAGGCATGAGGGTTTCATTTGTAGATGGCCAAGTCCTTATGTGGTGAAAAGAAAAAGCTATAGATGATCCAATAGTAATTGGGGAGCAAGAGGGAGGACTATACAAATTGAAGGACCAACCAGAACAAGCTTTGGTCCATTACTCAGTAGAACCAAATGAAATTTGGCATAGAAGGCTTTCACATGTGCACTATAGGGCACCGCCACTTGTAAGAAAAGCTGTTGAAGGTATTCCAGAAATACATGCAAAGCATGAAGGTGTTTGCAAAGGATGTGCGAAAGGAAAGAACACAAAGAATACATTTCCAAGTAGCGGGAGCAAGGAAAAATGAATTTTGGAAATCATCCACTACGATGTATGCGGTCCGATGTCCATTAGAGGAAATTTCAACTCAAAATGGGCCTCCTAAAATGAATTAATAAAATAATAGTTAAAATAATAAAATAATATTTATTAATTTTGGAAGAAGAAAAGAAAAAAACTACTTTTTTGTTTGTATTTTTGACATATATCCCTGTGTTTTTACTCAAATTTAGATCGGGAGAGCTCGTTGGATGTGGAATTGAATTCCGCATCCAACGATTACCCACTCGAAATACTTTTGACAGACCCCGCTACCCCAAAAACAAGAAATACCTGAAAAAATGGAATGATGACATCATTATTCCATTTTTTCAGGTATTTCTTGTTTTTGGGGTAGCGGGGTCCATCAAAAGTATGCCGAGTGGGTAATAATTGGATGCAGAATTAAATTCCACATCCAACGAGATCTCCCGATCGAAATTTGAGTAAAAACACAGGGAGATATGTAAAAAATACAAACAAAAAAAGTAGTTTTTTTTATGATACCTATCCCCAAATTTATATTAAAAAAGTGTTTTAGACCTATACGGTATTTCAAATTTAAAGCAATTTCATTGGCTAACACATGATGACATGGAATTTGAATAAAAGATAAAAGTCCCATTTTGAGTTGAAATTTCCTCTAATGATCCAGTTCATTGAGTGGGTATGTATACTATGTTTCTTTCATTGATGATTTTTCTAGGAAGACATGGATACACTTCTTGAAGAAGAAAGATGAAGTATTAAATAAGTTCAAGGATTCAAATCCTGTTAGAATAATCAACCCATAGTTAGCTACCTTAGACATTAAATTAATCATTTTTGTCTTATTTGCCTAGTTTCATGATTCCACCTTATGCAAGTTGTCATTTACCTATCCATAGTGGTCAAACTTGCCTATTTTGACTCATGGAGTGCATGGGAAACCTCAAGGAATAAATTTTTCTTTATTCGTGGCCTCCTAGGTGCCCTTCTGCTTTTTCTGCTTTATTGCCTGCTTTTTCAGTGCTTTAAGGCAATTGGGAAAGTTTGACTAGGTGAGGTTATCTAGTTTTTTGTCCTCCACATCCTCCACTCTTTTCTCCTATGAAAAGCATGTATGAGTTGTCCTTCCATCACCTTTTATCTTGCGTAAGTACTTTTTCCAATTCATGAGCTCCTTAGCTGATTTGGAAACTACTTTATGCACCTATGGGGGAATTGCTTAATTTTAGTAAGCCTGGTTTTGACTAGATTCGAATTGCCTCCTCATGCATTCGAATACCTTATGTAATTATTTAATGCAGTGACCTATGCTATTATAGGGTTGGCTATTGTACACTGATTTAATACAATTTAGTGTTCAGCTCCATATTCAGTCTCTTTTGTGAGTGATTTTGCATGTACAATTGATAATTGTTGTGAGTAAAATTGTTCTATCACTGGGTTCAAATTCCACATGGTATCAGAGCCATTGTAGATCGATTTCTCTCCTTCAAATTTGTTTTGCAGGTTTGACATCAGTGACTGGGAGCCTTCAACTGATAGCCGAGACAATTTCTGAGCTATGGATCTATCTCAGAAGATCATCTTGAATCCCTTCAACTTATTTGAATGCAAAGCAGAGATGGAGATACTGTTGAGAGTGAAAGGCCTATACAGGGTGACTATGTCAACAGAAGAAGAGCCCAATGCAGCTGCAGAGAAGATAAAATGGCACAATAGGAGGGATGAGGCCTATGGTCTCTTGTGTCTGAGTATTTCCAGAGACCTCCTTTTCCATCTTGATGGATTTACATCACTAAATGAAGTATGGGAGAAGCTTGTTGATCTTTTTGGAAAGACAGATGAGATGAGGGGACATCAAAT
Source organism: Pseudotsuga menziesii (assembly GCA_001517045.1). Classification (NCBI taxonomy): domain Eukaryota; kingdom Viridiplantae; phylum Streptophyta; class Pinopsida; order Pinales; family Pinaceae; genus Pseudotsuga; species Pseudotsuga menziesii. The sequence continues at coordinate 326,225 of LPNX010433768.1, forward strand.
CACAAATGAACTGATCTCCCTGAGTCCAAATAGCTTTGAATCCATGCAACTCTATTTATCCAAGTTCAAAGCACTTGTTTTGCAGCTAAAACAATTTGGGATCGAAAAGAAGGATGATCAGCTGGTCTTGGCCATACTCTCAAAGCTTGGCCCTAACTATTCAGTGTTTTTTTTTGACCTTCTATGCCACAAAGTTGACAGCTCGAACCTGGAAGATGCCTAGCCTTGCAGATTTCATGGAATCTCTCACACAAGAACAAGACAATATGGTGATGATGGGCACCATCAAACCATCCAAAGACCAAGCTCTGGTTGCTGGAGATTCAAGGGTGGATTAAAAAACAAAAGAGAGACAAGAACAAGTCTCCATAGGAGCCACAAGGTTCCAAGAAGAACTACCAGAAGAAGAAGAATAAAGGATAAATGAGCAAGTGCGCATACTGCAATAAGGGCAATCACACTGAAAGATCCTGTATGAAAAAGAAAATAGACATGCTGACCCAACTCCTGGAGAATAATGGCATCTCCCTTCCAGACAGCTCAAAGAAGAGAGAAGGAGGATCAAGTTCAGAAGACAAAGAGAGAGTTCATGCATTGGTTGCTGGCACATCAAGCTCAACTATTTTCATCATTGATTCTGGAGCTTCAAGACATATGGTTTCGACCAAGGAGGCATTATCCTCACTTGACATGTCTAAAGGTCCACCAATAGTACTGGGAGATGACTCTCTCACTGAAATTTTGGGCAAAGGGAGGATTGATCTTGATCATGGTCAGTTCAACAATGTGTTGTATGTTCCTGGTCTTGCCTCCAACCTCTTATCAGTGTATCATATGATTCACACTAGGTCTCCAAATAAGTTCATATTGTCCCCTGATGAAGTTGAGATCACAGAGATCTCAAGTGGTAAAGTCATTGCAAAAGGAGTTGCAAATCATAATTCGAAGGTATACATGTTCTCACACTTTCTACCCTACTCAAACCCCTCTGCTCTTCTGATTTATGCTAATGAGGCAAGCAAGATTTGGCATGAAATATTTGGCCACCTAAATTACAAGTATCTTTCTGATCTTAGTGAAAAAGAGATGGTCATAGGGTTACCAAAGATAAAATTTTCCAAAGAAGTCTGCCAAGGTTGTATCCTAGGAAAACACCCAGATCATAAATTTGAGAGAGCTAGTCATGAGAGAACCTCTGCACCCCTTGAGTTGATCCATAGTGATGTTGCTGGCCCATTCTATCATATGTCCATGAGTCAGGCCAAATATGCATTGAATTTCATAGATGACTTTTCCAAGTATTGTTGGGTTCACTTCCTGAAACACAAGTCTGAAGTTTTTGGCCTATTCAAAGTCTTTAAGGCTTTGGTTGAAAACCAGTCTGGGAGGAAACTAAAAGTCCTAAGATCTGACAATGGTGGTGAGTATGTCAAGTCTGAGTTTATTCAATATTGTGCAGATGCAGGTATTCATATGCAACATTCTATCCCTTACACACCACAGCAGAATGGTGTTGCTGAGAGGAAGAACAGATCACTGAAGGAGATGGCAACATGCATGATGGAGGCCAAAACTTTGCCACCAAAGTACTGGGCCAAAGCTATAAAATATGCAGCTTATATCCAGAATAGGGTGCCTCATAAAAAAATTTATGGTATGACTCCTTTCGAAGCATGGAGTGGGAACAAGCTAGATGTGACCCATTTCAGGATTTTTGGCTCAAGGGCTTGGGCTAGAATTCCAACAGAAAATAGAAAGGTTTTGCAGCCCCAAAGCCAAGAGTGTATATTTGTTGGGAAATCTAAAGATTCAAAAGGGTACAAGCTGATAAATTTGAGCACAAACAAAGCCTTCATTGAAAGGTGTGATCAGTTTCAAGAAGAACCCCTAGCAGCAGTGGAAGTTGGAGAAGACTCTTCACCACCAGATCCTCTGAAAGTAAGTGAAGAGATTGTTGAACATGCTGATTCTTATATTTCTGATAGTGATGATTTTATTGCATATACTAACATCCCTACAAGGCCAAAATGGGAAGCCAAGACCATTCATGCAGCAGGAGAGCTAGCTGGGAATCCCAATGACCCTAGGAGGACTAGATCTCAATTTGAGAGTGCTCTGTGCATGACGGATCCTATGTTTGCTGAGAAATTATATCTGATGGTGGAATCAGATCCTCAGAAATATGAAGATGTAGCAGGAGATCCAAGATGGCAAGAATCCATGAAGGAAGAGTTCAGCTCACTCCAGAAGAGCAACACTTGGGAGCTAGTGGATCTCCCCCCAGGGAGGAAGCTAGTTCAGTGTAAGTGGGTGTACAAGACCAAATTTGCTGCTGATGGTTCACCTCTGAAGTACAAGGCCATATTGGTAGCCAAGGGCTACTAACAGGTTCATGGCATAGATTACAATGAGACCTTTGCACCAGTGGCAAAGATGGACTCCATCAGGCTAGCCTTAGCCATTGCAGCTTCAAAGCAATGGGAGGTACATCACATGGATGTAAAGTGTGCCTTCCTGAATGGATATCTCACTGAAGAGATATATAGGCAGCAGCCTCAAGGATTTTCTACTAACCCATTTCTTGTGTGCAGGTTGAGAAAGTCATTGTATGGGCTAAAGCAAGCCCCTAGGGCTTGGTATGCCAAGATTGATAGCTTCCTGCTATCACTGAATTTTTTTCGGTGAAAATCAGATACAAATGTCTATTTGAAGTTAATTAATGGTTCATTAATGATCATTGTGTTATATGTTGATGACCTCCTCATTATAGGAAACTCAAAGGATGAGATTGCTTCCTTGAAGGGTGCAATGAACCAAGCCTTCTCCATGACAGATTTGAGGCTCTTAAGCCAATTCTTGGGGCTTGAGATTGCTCA
>LPNX010433768.1:329170-353640 GCA_001517045.1 Pseudotsuga menziesii
CAAAGCTATAATCAAGGTGCACCAGTCCAAGTATGCCTTGGATTTTCTAAACAAATTCAAAATGAAGGATTTCAAGCCAAGCAAGACTCCTTTCCTTTCAGGAGTGAAGCTGGAAGAAGCTGATTCTTCACCTATGGTAAACAATACACTGTATAGGCAATTGATTGGATTTTTGTTGTATCTTACACATACTAGACCTGATATTTATTATGCAGTAAGTGTGGCTTCTAGATACATGGATCAGCCTCATGAGATCCATTGGAAAGCAGCCAAAAGGATCCTTAACTTTGTTCAGGGAACAAGGACACATGGGATCTTCTATAAAGCTAAATCTGATCTTGATTTGATTGGGTTTACTGACACTGATTGGGCAGGTGATAGAATATATAGAAATTCCACATCATGATATGTGTTCATGCTTGCAGAAGGGCCAATCAGCTGGTCAAGCAAGAAACAGAGTGCCATTGCACTCTCATCTACAGAAGCAGAGTACAGAGGAGTTGTAAATGCATCAACTCAATGTTTATGGTTGCAGGGGTTACTTGGAAAGTGTGGCTTCGAATCAAAGTACTCAACTACAATCTACTATGATAACCAGAGTACCATTCGAATCTGCATTGATCCAGTTCAGAAGCAGAGAACCAAACACATTGAGATCCATATGCACTACATCAGAGAGCTTGGGCATGATGGGACCATTCACCTACTCTTCTGTTCATCTTCAGAACAAGTAGATGATATCTTCACCAAATAATTTTGTGAGAAGACCTTCAGCAATATCAAATCACTGCTGGGTATTGCTTATCATGCTGTGAAGCATGAGTGAAGACAAGATTTCCAAATTTTGTTTTACAGTCCATGTTTAAGGGAGGATTTTCCCACTGGGTTTTTTCCTCTTTCCTTGTTTAATGGACATGCAGTATGTAAAGGGTGACTAAGCCTTGTTTCTAGGCCCTATAATTTTCTGATATATTACTCATAAGTCAGGCTTAAGGGGGGGTGTTAGAATAATCAACCCATAGTTAGCTACCTTAGACATTAAATTAATCATTTTTGTCTTATTTGCCTAGTTTCATGATTCCACCTTATGCAAGTTGTCATTTACCTATCCATAGTGGTCAAACTTGCCTATTTTGACTCATGGAGTGCTTGGAAAACCTCAAGGAATCAATTCTGCTTTATTCGTGGCCTCCTAGGCGCCCTTCTACTTTTTCTACTTTATTGCCTGCTTTTTCAGTGCTTTAAGGCAATTGGGAAAGTTTGACTAGGTGAGGTTAACTAGTTTTTTGCCCTCCACATCCTCCACTCTTTTATCCTATGAAAAGCATGTATGAGTTGTCCTTCCATCACCTTTTATCTTGCCTAAGTTCTTTTTCCAATTCGTGAGCTCCTTAGCTGATTTGGAAACTACTTTATGCACCTATGGGGGAATTGCTTAATTTTAGTAAGCCTTCTTTTGACTAGATTCGAATTGCCTCCTCATGCATTCGAATCCCTTATGTAATTATTTAATGCAGCAGCCTATGTTATTACAGGGTTGGCTATTGTACACTGAGTTAATATAGTTTAGTGTTCAGCTCCATATTCAGTCTCTTTTGTGAGTGATTTTGCATGTACAATTGATAATTGTTGTGAGTAAAATTGTTCTATCACTGGGTTAAATTTCCACAAATCCTTGACCGAGAACCACACAAAAAAGAAAATCAAGAACTTTCAATCAGAAAATGGTGGGGAATTCACATCAAATGAATTCAAATAATTATCCAGAGATTCAAGGATTAAGAGGGTGTTGACCACTCCATATAATCCACAAGAGAATGGGGTTACAAAAAGGAAGAATAGAACGATCATGGAAGTTGCAAGGGAAATTCTTCATGATCAAGATCTTCCAACGCATCTATAGGAAAAAGATGCTAGGATAGCTGTGTATGTATAGAACTGTACTTTGCATAGAGTACTTGAGAACAAGACACCTAAAGAGGTCTTCTCTGGCAAGAAACCATAAGCTATTCATCTTAGAATATTTGGCTGTCCAGTGTACATACACATTCCAAAAGAAAAGAGAACAAATTTATATCCTTCAGGAAAGAAGGGTATATTTGTAGGATATAGTGAAAGCTGAAAGGCTTACAGAATATATTTCCTAGGATTCAATAAGATCGACATCAGGAGGGATGTAACATTTGATGAAGACTCATCTTACATCAAATCCAGAAAGAGACATGTTGAAGACCCTGAAGAAACAAAAGCACCCAAGATTTAAGATACAACTATGAACAATGCAACTCAAGAAGAAGATCAAGAAATAGAAGAACCACAGGAACCTGTAGATCCACCCCAGGAGAAGAATCCTCACAAGATGAAACCTGCATGGGTACGAGAGGCTTTCCAAGGTGCAGAAAGGTATGAGGCTCTAGAAGAAATTCACATAGAGAGGAAGAGAACTAGGTCCTACTCCGAATATGTAGCCCTATTATGTGACATCATTGATAAAGAACCTTCCAACTATGAAGAAGCGACAGAGAAGAAAGAATGGAAGGATGCTATGATCGAGGAGTATCAGTTGATCATGAAGAATGATGTCTAGAATGTTGTCCCAAGACCAGAGGGGAATTTTATTGTGACTTCTAAGTGGATCTACAAGATCAAGCATGCTGCAAATGGCAGCATAGAGAAATATAAGGCAAGATTTGTGGCTCGTGGATTCTCCAAGAAAGAAGGAATAGATTATGAGGAAAATTTTGCACCTGTAGCCAAATACACTTCCATTAGATCAGTACTTGCTCTGGCTTCAGTGATGAAATGGAAGATACACCAGATGGATTTCAAGACTGCTTTATTAAATGGTGTAGTGGAAGAGGAAGTGTATGTGGAGGAGCCACTCGGTTTTGAGACTCATGACAGGGAAACTCATGTGTGTAAATTGAAGAAATACCTGTACGATTTGAAATAGGAACCCAGGACATGGAATGACAGGATTGACAACTTCCTGACTAGTTTGGTATTTACCAAGAGTAAAGTGGATTATAACCTTTACTACAAGGTTGAGAAAGACAACCAAGTCATACTCCTACTATATGTAGATGACCTGTTTGTAACAGGTGAGGATGGGTTGATTGCTGATACAAAGAGGAAGCTTGTTGCTAAGTTCGAGATGAAGGACCTAGGTATGATGCACTACTTTCTAGGCATGGAGGTGTAGAAAAATGTAGATGGAATCTCCCTAGGATAAGGGAAGTATGCAGTATAGATCCTAAAGAGGTTCGATATGATGGACTACAAGGCCATGCCGACACCTATGGCATCGAACCTGAATCTATTGAGTGATGCTCATCAGATTCAGTTGATGCTATAATGTATCATCAGATGATTCGGTCCTTGATGTACTTGACGAACATGAGACTAGATATTTTATTTGCTGTGAACACATTGATCTAGTTCCTGACAGATCTGAGACATGTTCACTTGATTGCTGCAAAGCATATTTTGAGGTACCTAAAAGGTACAATTTATTATGGGCTCAAGTATGAGGCAAATCATAAGATTAACTTGGAGGGTTATGTTGATTCAAATTGGGCAGGAATTTCATTGATAGGAAGAGCACTTCAGGGTGCTGCTTCAGTATGGGATCAGGTGTGATCTCTTGGTTTAGCAGGAAGCAGTCCTACATGGAACAGAGTACAACTGAAGCAGAGTATTTTGTAGCTTGTTTGGCTATTTGTGAGGTAGTGTGGCTAAGGAAGCTATTGTATGATTTGTTTTATCTCTAGTTGGATACTACTTGCATATATTGCGACAACTAGAGTTTTGTGAAGTTGTCGAAGAACTCGGTGTTCCATGACAAGTCGAACCATATCTAGATCAAATATCACTATATCAAGGATATGGTGCAGGGAGGAGCAGTGAATCTCCAGTATGTTGCGATGGACAAACATATAGCTGATGTGTTGACCAATCATTAGCCAAAGTGAAGTTTGAGTACTTCAGGGAGAAGCTTAGTGTTATACAGATCGAGGTTCCTTCCAAGAGGAAGTGATGAGTCTGTGAGCCCTTCTGACATGGTGGTAGGATTGGTTCCTCCCATGGTCAGATGTAAATGTTGTTCCCTTCTGACATGGTGGTAGGATTGGTTCCTCCCATGGTCAGATGTAAGTGTTGAGCCTTTCTGCGAATGGTAGTAGGTGTGTCCTACCATGCCAGTGGATGTAAGTGCAGGTCCCTTCCTCAGATGGTAGTAGGTGTGTCCTACCATGCCGATGTATGTAAGTGAAGAGCCCTTCCTTGGATGGTAGTAGGTGTGTACTACCATGCTAGTGGATGTAAGTGCAAATCCCTTCCCCACATGGTACTAGTTGTGTCCTACCATGTCAGTGGATGTAAGTGCAGATCCCTTCCCCGGATGGTAGTAGGTGTGTCCTAGCATGCCGATGGATGTAAGTGCAAAGCCTTTCCACAAATGGTAGTAGGTGTGTCCTGCCATACTAGTGGATGTAAGTGCAGGGCCTTTCCCTGGATGGTAGTAGGTGTGTTCTACCATTCCAGTGGATGTAAGTGTTGGGGCCTTTCCCTGGATGGTAGTAGGTGTGTCCTACCATGCCGGTGGATGTAAGTGCTAGAGCCTTTCACAGATGGTAGTAGGTGTGTCCTATCATGCTGCTAAATGTAAGTGTTGGAGCCTTTCTTGGATGGTAGTAGGTGTGTCCTACCATGCTGATGATATAAGCGATGTTGATAAAGATCTACATGGAGGATAGTACTACAACCATCATGAAAAAGGGATGGCTCTGTGAAACTTCCTATGATGAGAAGAATTGAGAGATAGCACCATTTGATCGAGATAGTGGGAGCAGTGATGATGATGATGATCCAGTGATGATCCAGATTTGATGATGATCCAGTGATGATACAACCTTGATGATGATCCAGTGATGATCTAGCTTTGATGATTGTCTAGTGATGATCCAACATTGATGATGATCCAATGGTGATCCAATGACGAAGACTTGTGCTGATAAATTGTGTCAAGAGAATACCTTCCTATTTAAGAGGGAGTGTTGATGTATGTGTAACTTCGAAATGTATTCACTTGTATATTTCATAGATTGTATTTCATTGGTCCCTGATGTTCCTATCGGGAGAGTCATTAATGTAATCAAGTCATGTAAAGTCATAGAAGTTAACCCTCCATGTTGGTCGAGGGGAAAAGTCCCCATAGTTGTGGGGCACTAGGGTTATTAGACTCTCCTACAAAAGTCGGCCTTGGTAAGTGATTGTTAAGTCAAAAACTAGTATAAATAGAGAGTGAGCCTCTCTATTTGAAACACACGCTCACCCAGCTATAGTGCATAGGTGTGAGAGAAGAAACTCAGTCAAGTGAGAGAGAGAATAGCTCTTGGAGATCATCTTTCTCCCTCTGGGTTTTACTACTACCATTGGTACTCATTCTATCTCTGAGGAAGTTGCGGGTTTTTATCCTTCATGGTTTCCTCGAGGAAAAACTTTGTGACTATTGTCCCTTATGATTCATTGATGTGCATGTTATTCTCTCAGATAATATCCCTAGATAATGCTATCTAATTGATAAAAATATAACATATCCTTAACTACAAGGAAGGTGAATCCTGCTAACAGAAATACATGCAATAAATGAAAGCTTCCTGATATTTCTAAACTTTTCCAAAGAAGAGATAGGGAGGGAAGGAAGGAGATTACCTCTTGAAGAAAATCATTCATGGAAGATCATTTTTCTCCAGCCTCCTTAGCCTTTAGGCCTCCATTAGTAGCATGCTAGCTAGTTCCTTACCTCTAGCTTTTGAAAACTTTAAAAAATATTGAAGTCTTTCTACCAAATATTGAAAAAGAACACATAAAAATGCACATATTCAAACACAACGTTTCGGGGAAAATCATATTGCATCATATTAAAATGGGAGGAAAGTGATTACAACCCAATAAAAGGTGAATCCCTTTCTCCCTTGCTCTAAACTATCATTCTCCATGAATGGCAATGATCACCAAAGAAACTATGATGTGAAAAAGACTCTATCTATCATCCAATTCCTACAATATGCTTTTGATTTTCACTCTTGTCCTCCCTATTTCACCTCATATTCCTTCCATTTATAGGATTGGGATTTGAGCATCCCATTTCTTAATTATAACCGTGGGATTAGGATTTTTGAAGTTTTTGAGTATTTCCTTAAAAAAAACCACTTTCCTTAGTTTTTAGGCATTTCAACTTGACTTTTAGTATTTCTAGGACAATTAATGTCCATGTTAGGCATTTTTCCACTATGTGAGTTATAGGAGCTGGGATTTGTCCCTTAAGTGGTCACTTACTTGGCCTCTTTAGAGCCACCTTGTCTTCAAATATTTCTTCCTCTGTAGAAGAAGTGATCAAAGTGTTCAGAAACTCTGATCTTCATGTTGCGGGTGAAGTAGAAATATGTTTTCAGGCCAACACTCTCAAGGGTATTAATTTTATTGTTAACAGATGCCCCCTAACGTGTGAGGTATGAAGCTATGCTGAGGGCTGAAATACATTGATTTCTCTTTCATTCTGATACTCTTTAGTGATCAAGGCATTATGGAAAATGACGGTTTATGAACGCAAGATTTGGAGAAACACCTATGTTATCAACCCAAATAGCACTTCTTCATCTGAGTGCCGACATTCCTTATGTTTGTACACCAAAGGACATCTTAGGATTGAATTTTTCGAAATCACTATAGATGGGCATGACATGGGATGCATTTACCCTTGAACCAACTTGCCATATTATTTTTCTAAGTGTTGAGTTGTGTATGTGACTATTCTCATTGCAACTCGTGTATGCACGTGGCTATCTTCATTGCAACTCGTGTACTGTACATGACTATCTACATTGCAACCCGTGTACATCAGCATACATGGGTTTCCTTTTAGCAAATCACGTGTCATACACGGGTTTCCTATATCAATAGTCACGTACATCTTGATTTGACATTAAAAAATATAAATCATGATTAATGGAGATTATTTGGGTCCTAATCATTAACTATCCTAACTGTTTCAACCTCCTCAACCTTCGAAACCACTCTATTTCCCAAAGTATAAATAGAGGCCTTGNCAGAGCAAAGTTATGCTGGTGGTATATCTTTAGAATTCTTGGAGCAACAGAACTTAGAGTCCTTTGGTTGTAGAGGAGTCCTTGTCTCTGAAGATGCGTTGTACTCTTATCTCATTCATTGATTGTAAATAAAGAGAATTCTTCTTCCAACATTGTGTTGAGTCTCTTTCATGTATCATGGTTGATGAATATATTTTATTATGTACTGGATATATTGTTTATCTAACCTCTCATATATACATGTATAATATTGTACTTGGAGAATTTTCTCTTTGCAGCTGAAGGAGGTGCATCCCTGGAAGCTTTGGAGAGAAGCGGAGTAGAAGAAGATCAAGCTTGGATCAATCGTCCATAATCAGGTGAGTCAATAATTTCTTCCTATTTTCTTTTTGCTCTCTATTAAAGTTGATTGTCTACAAGGTTAGTAGTAAGTTGGTAACCCCAAACCCTAGGTTACAAGGGTGTTTAATCCTGAACAACAGAACTGGCGACTCCGCTGAGAGCCCAGCCTGCTATGCGTTAGTCCTGTAGATCCTTTCCAAGTCTTTGCTTTGATTCAGTGTGTGGTTTTTTTTTCTTGGTTTGGACTTGCAGTAGTGTTTTAGAGGCCTTTATAATTTTTATTTTTTTGAAAATTTTTGCTCATGTACGCGGGTTTCTGTGCTACACAGTCACATACAGAGGTCTGCATATGCGGGTTGCTATATTGAACAGTCATGTACAGTATGCAGGTTTCTCAATTGGACAGTCACATACATACCTTAGCAACAAAAATTTTGGGTAGGGTTGCTTGTCCCTATCCTTCTTTGGATTTTTTCTTGCTTTGTGGTCTTTAGTACTGGCATTTAGTGTAGGTTTGATAGCCTAGTTAACCATACTTCGTGCTTTTCTGTAAGCCCTTGAGTTTTTGTTAGTTGGATTGTCTTTCTTTTATCATTTTGAGGTGGATTTTCCTATTGGGTGATAGGTCCAAGTGCTATGTGTTTGAATCAGTGATCAGGGTTCTAGATACTGTATATCCCGTGCTATTTCCAAGTAGTGTCGGTTTGTCACTTTCCTTTTATTGATTTCAGGGGATTTCATTCATTGTGTCTTCCCAAACTAGGTCTTTTCCAAGTCTTCCATAGGTGGTTGATCTTTGGTTCTCATAAGTCTTCTATACGTCATTTTGCTTACTTTACATAGTTTGATTATTCAAGCATACTCAAGAATTGTTGCATTTAGGTGCATAGTAATTTTTGAATAATTTAAAAAGTGAAAAGAAAAGCATTGGAAACATTTGCATTTGAATTTCATATGGTATTTTTACTTTCAGTTTTTGAATAAAATCTCAAAAATTACAAAAATAAGTCTTAGTTTTCTCTTTCCTAGTTGCATTTTCATTAGTTCATATTTACAAAAAAAAAAAGAAGAAGCTTGCTTTAAATAGTGATAATTTTCTTTAGAATTCATTTATACACCTATTTTACTTTTCTTATCGAGTCTATAATATCATAGCCATTCACGCCACTTACCCTCTAATTAAGAACAACCCTTTAAATGAATGCTATAATTTAAAATTTATTAGTAATTTTTGTTTTATAGGGTCGTACACCTACTAGCTTAGGCTAGACTTGTGGGATAGGAAGTGTAAACTCCCCATAAGTTTTTAAAATCAGATGTAGTTGGCCAATCGATAGGTAAATCCTTCTCTGTGTTGATAGTATCTAGGAATCTCCTCTCAAACGAGAGTTAAGCGTGAGGCCGCGTGGAGGCATTGGACTAAGGAGATAATCCTCTGATTCCTTGTCAAAACATAGACCAAGGTTTTTACGCATATGGGGATTCTATCCTAGACAGAGTTTCAGGATTTGCTACCTTTCCCATGCGTATGAATCAGGCTTGCGACTATCCCCCCATACTGTTGATATAGTTAAGGTATCCTCTAGTCTCTTGGACATCTAGGGTTTGTACACAGGTAAACTGGAAGGTTATTTCTGGTTCACCTTGGATAGGATTGGAAGGTAACCCTTGTTGAAAGTGTAGGAGGGAGGTGGGTGAATCCTCTACTTGTGCCTAAGAACCTCTTCAAGGACACCAAGAAACTGTCTCTCAACTTTCTTTGGGAAAGCATATCTTATACCCCTTGTGATTGTTGAGACTTTAGGAAATTTTTGTAGTGATTTCTCTGTGGTTTGTCTTTGTTTTTAGATGACCTTAGGGTGTGAAGTGTCAAATTTACAATCATGGAGGACCAATCTATTAGAAGGTCATGAAGGTTGAAAAACCTTCCTCTGCTTATCACATTGGAACCTCCACCTCCCCCTCAAAGGAGGAGATTGGATACAGATGGTTCTTTCGAACTGATAGGAGTTAGTGAAGTTCTGGGTGAACCAAAACTTAGGGAAAACCATTTTAATTTAAACATAGTTGAGATAGAAGACTTGAAGGCTAATGAGTTTGAAAGGAATTTTAATTCACCTCCAAATAACTTAAATGATCTAGTGATCATTCAGGTTCGTCCTTTCAATCCACCCATGATTATTGTCCCTGTGGGTAGAATAATGTCTACTCCAGGAGAAAGTTATTTTACTTCCACCTTGACCGCTTTGGCTGAAGGGGTGCTACCTCCCTCGGTAGTTTCCCCTAGAACAAGTATACCTACTACACTATTAACTCCAGCTAGCCGAGTGGTTCAACCACCAGCTCCCACAAGTTTAGCAAGTGATTCTGGTGGTATGGTCACTGGGATTCCTAGTGTACCTATAGTTCCTACTTCCTACTTTCTAACAAAGGCATTTAGGTGTATCCTTTGAAAGTTGAGGCCATTGTAAATCTGCCTCCTCCTTGTTCTATCAGGCAGCTTTAGAGCCTACAGGGGAAGTCCAATTTCCTTCGACATTTTATTGTAAATTATGCCAAGATTACTAAAGGTTTCATGCACCTATTAAAATAGGACAACCCATTTGTATGGGATGAAATTTCACAACTCGCATGCGAGGCATTGAAAAAATATTTGTTGCCGGCACCATTATTGCGTCCACCAGATTACTCTAGGGATTTTATATTGTATCTGGCCGCATCTGAGTCGACCATAGGACTAGTACTAGTCTAGCAGGACGATAAGCTCCAAGAGCATGTCGTCTACTATCTCAACTGTGCTTTAGCTAGACCTAAACTTAGGTATTCCCACGTCGAGAATTTGGCCTTAGCAACTGTGTATGTTGTTCAGAGGTTGCGTCACTACATCTTACTGAGGACCATGATGGTAGTGGTGGATGTTAATCCTTTTCAATATGTTTTGTTTCGAAGGATAGTCGAAGGAAAATTCAACAAATGGATAGTCATTCTTCAAGAGTTTGACTTAGATTTTCAATCTCCCAAATCCAAAAAATCCTTAGTTTTTACTGAGCTCATTGCTCATTGCAAAATTTCTAGTAGAGGAAGATGTATCCATTGAAGAAGACTCATTCCCAGATGAGCATATATTTTTGATTTCCACCTCTGACTCTTGGTACTGAGATATACTTATCTATCTCTAGACTTTGAAGTACCCTGTAGCCTTCTCATGGGAAGAAGGACGTAAATTACGCGTACATGCCAAGAACTACCTCATTATTGGAGATACTTTATATCGTATGGGGGTAGATTCTGTTTTACGTCGATGTCTTACCCACGAAGAAGCAGAGATTGTCCTAAATGATGCCCATAGTGGAGCATGTGGGGGTCATTTATCTAGGTTAGCAACGGCCCAGAAGATATTACGTGCCAGTTATTTCTATCCCAAGATATTTAAAGATTCTGTGGAAGCCATGAAGCACTGTCATCCTTGTCAGCTTTACACTAGAAAGATGCGATTGCATCCCACTCCATTATTTCCCATCATCTCAGTGGGCCCCTTCATCAATTGGGGGATAGATTATGTGATGTGTAACCTAGTCTTGGCTAGGGGGCACAAACATATCATTGTCGCTGTAGATTATTTCATGAAATGGGCAGAGGCAATGCCCACCTTTAAAGCTGACGGGGATACTGCAAATTTTTTCATTTTCAACCAAATTATTCCATGATTCAGTATCCCTAAAGTGATTTTCAATGACCATGGCAGTCATTTCCAAAATAGTATGATGACTGAATTGACCACTATGCTAGGGTTTAGACAAGAACATTCATCTTCATTCTATCCTCAAGAAAACAGTTAAGTCGAGGTTGTTAATAAAACTTTGAATACTATTCTCAAATGTACTATTAATGTATCCCATTCCAACTGGAACATCATGCTGTATCTTGCACTTTCGGCATATCGGACCAATGTGAAAACTGCTACAGGATTTTCTCCTTTCCAACTCGTTCATGGAGTGGAAGTAGTTACCCTGGTTGAATGTGAAATCCTGTCCTTAAAAATTGCTATTCATGTGTTACCTGATACGACTGAGCCGGAAGAACATATATTACATTTAGAACATCTAGATGAGCAGCATAGAGATGCATTGATAGCAAACAAAGCTCATAAAAATAGGGTAAAAATCCAATACGATAAATCGGTCAAGCCTCGAATTTTCTCTGAAGGGGAGCTTGTTTTGCTCTAGGATCAAGACAAAGAACCCCTCGGGGTAGGAAAGTTCAAGTCTTTGTGGTTGGGACCTTATGTCTTGTCAAAAGTGTTAAATAAGGGCACATATGAATTGATTGATTTCGAAGGGAATAAGCTGTCTGAGCCTAGAAATGGGCTCTACCTGAAAAAGTACTATGCTTAGGCTTATCGCTTTTTCCTGTATTTTATTGTATGTATTTTTATGTACAATAGTTCATCGGTTTGTGTTTTTTATACCATATGTTGGTTGTTATATATGTCTTTCAAGTGGTTAGTATTTTTCACCAATGGCACCAGTCACCACACTTGTAATTTGGATTCAGCTGCATGGGTCATTTATTCGCCCTCAGGACAGTTAGTTGCCTCAGGAGGTGCTTGCTTAGGTCTTGCTACCAATACTATGGCTGAATACAGGGCTTTCATTGAGATTTTATGGGATGCTTTGTCACCTGGTATCACTCAACTGGAATTCCGACTCGACTCTCAGCTGGTGGTTTCCCAACTCAATTGAGCTTATCAGGTGTAGAACCCTATTCTATTACGTCAGTTTATGCAAGTTAGGTTATTGGAAAGAAGTTTTGAGTTTATTATATTCAATCATATTCCAAGAAATCATAATGCATTAACTTATGCATACTCTAATTATATCTTGGATTGGCATTTAACACATTTTGCATAAGAAAATATATAGCAGAAACATAAAAAACATTTGTAAATAAACTAGATATATATATATATATATGTGTGTGTGTGTGTGTGTGTGAATATCTGTCCATATAGATAAGTCGAGTTTCTGATCCTTAGATCCAGTCATAACTGTATAATATATAAAAAATATACAAAACATGGATCAAAGTCCATAAAATGATCCTAAGTCTAAGCTTGACTACCCTTGTCACTTGGACCACCATAGTACCCCCGATCATCCTGATCACCCTGCGCTCAGGCTTCTTCAGCCTCCTCGGCTTCAATAGCCTCAACAACATCAATATACACAGGTATTGCTATCGCTACCCACCTCATAAGGCGTATCCAGATAGGTGGTATACCAACCAATAGCTCTTGCATGATGGTAGGGATATGATCAATGCATAAGGTAGGTACTCTCTGTGTAAGCCTGGCCAACTTTCCCTCAAGAACCCTAATCAAACCCTGGTCCTCTCGCAACACAAGACGCACATACGTGCATGGATGCCTGGTAGGGCGGACTGGTCTAATATCTGTATTTTGACAATTTAAAAGGATTAGAACTCTTATACATATGTATATATCTTTATAATTAAAATTCATAAAAAAAATTAAATTTCGAAAATAAAAATACCTGACTTTCCCCATGCTCCTCCAGGAGGGAGGAAAAGGTCAGTATCACCTCGGAAATATAACCCAGCATATGGAAACTGCTCCAAGTATGGTAACTGTCGCTCCCAACAAAAGTAGAAGTCATCGTCATAGACACTCTGGACTGATCCACCACCTCCATAGCAGAGGAAGATCTCTCCCTACCTACGCAGTCTAGGATGACGGGGAGAACAAAATGGCAATGTTACTGCAGGACTCAAACCTGGCACCCTCTCAAAGAAAAAGGCTACTAACATGCTGGAATAACCAAACTTCTTTCGCTTGCCTCTTTTGCAATCAGAGAGCTGTTTCCTCATTATTGGGATCACTCTCGAACACCAGTCATATAGGGATCCCTGTATATAGTCCACTTCTAGTATCATTTGGTTCCGATTTGCAAGGTGAAGTGATGATGACCCTACAACCCTCACTATAGTGCTCACCAATACCTGTAAGGGAAAGTTGTGAACGTGTACAATAGGGATGCAGCTACCCCTCTTTTGATTTCCAGGCTCACAGTATATGTCTATGTAGTTCTGTACACTTAAATGTCACCGCTTCTGTCGGTACCTTCCAAGTTCACCATAGATCCCCATCACGATAAACCGGAAATGAAATAGAAATCTTCCGAAGTAACCTCTAGAAACTCACCTTGAAGGTCAAACATTCCAAGATCACGATCCCAATAGTTTATTAAAAACTCTAAGAGACAGACATTTGATCGCATAGGTGAGGTACATAAGAATTTCAATAACCCACTCTGACGTAAAACATTCACCGTGGGGGAATCTTGTAGAGCTTCTTGGTCCATATCTTCATGTTCCCTCTCCAACCACTCAAGCACCATCTTTCAATCTAATAAAAAAGAAATTTCAAACCATTAGATTCATATAAAAATTTGATTTTTTGACCCTATATATTCTTTTTCTACCTCGTGGAGTGTACGCGACTGTCCTTTGGGAAAGTTGTGTACTGTACGTGAATTTCCTTCGAGCAACACACGTACAGAACACGTGTACACGACTGTTGATATACCATACCCACGTACACAATGTTCATTCTTTGAGGGCACTTGAAAACATAAAATTAGGGCGCAAAATTGAAAATTGCTTGGATCAAATGAAAGGGCATGGAGTGTAGTTTTACCTGGCACTTGTGGTTTCACCCAATCGTCCATATCGAGCAATCAAAGGTATAGGTAAAACTTGTCTTTTTTGGATAAAAATCAAATGGTGAGTTTTTTTATTCATATTTTGAACTATTTATAGAAAATTTATTTTCAAAGTGGGTTTTTTCCCTATAGTTCATATTTTTTAAACTAACGCCATATCTTTTCTTCCATGTGACAGGTTTATGGTCATTTTAAGTTGTTTTTTCACTCATATAGGATGGTTTTTTGGTCATTTCACATGCATTCTGCATTTATACCTAATCCATCTTAATCTTATAATTAACACTTTGACCATGGACTATGGTATCTTTAACCATTATTTCCTCGTTTATACCATTGTTCTTCTGTGGATAGGACTTTCCTTCAATGAGTATCCTCATTTAGAACCTACTTATTATCTTTCTATACTGATGCTACAACTATAATAGGTTTAGGGGAATCTTCTTAGCTATTTTTCATGCCAAATTGAGCCTCATTTTGATCTCTTTTTACAAGCTATCCCTTTATAAGACTCCCCACCCTTATGGAGTTTCTTTTCTCCCAGGTCTAACTCCTCCAAACATACTTGACTACCGAGTAAACTTGTCCATTCAATATCATTAAGAATATGTGAATGGGAATCCACATTGGTGGTAGGATATGTCTTTCTTGGACCATGTGGAATAATACGAGAAAGGATCACTTGCTTTTCTATGGAATCGAGAAGAGTATTCTCAGGTGTAGGTTATCACTTTTCCGGAGTTGAGGGACTAAATTTACAGAAAATGAACACTTGGTATGAGCTTAGTTTTCTCTTTTTTGTGCTTTGGACCTAAACATGAAAAATATCCCAAGTGTACTTCATGTGTTTTTCATGCTCGTTAAACACCAATAACAAAGCATCGAGTTTATTGTTGTAAGCCCCATTGCTCGTACTCAAATGGATCTTTTCGAGTGATCTTGCTTTCCTTCACACTCGTAAAAATCAAGCTATATGCTGCTCTCAAAGGAGCATTGGGTAGGTGGCAATTTAACCTTTTTCGGACCTCCCTGACTAAGTACAAAAAAGGTTCACCTTTTCTTCTACGGAAGTTAAGAGAGTTCTTTTGTGGTATGTTTTATACTTTTTCAGCCTCACGAGACTAATTGGATGAAAAGGGACCCCCAATAGTTTTCTTCGGAGTTTTCAGACCCTCTAAACATGAAAAAACCAAGTGAGCATGTACTAGTTCAAGCTCATAAAATCCATGAATCAGTGACACTATCAAGCATTATTCCCTCTTCTCTTCAAGCTTGTCAAAAAATGAGGAGAGACTTGAGTTGAATTTCCTGGACTCGTTAAAATTTAACAGGGAAGATAAGGAAGAAGTTTTATTTTGGTTCTTAGCCGGCGGCAGCATGTCTTCCTTGAACATAACACTCTTTCTCTTTTTCGATACTCATGTCTCAGTGTTCATTTTCAGTTCAGCTATTAATTCAAGTTTCTAACTCCTCCTCTTGTCAGTTCTACTTGGGGAATCTGATCATGTCTCCTACATGATAGATAAGTCCAGTTGTACTATCTGCAAAGTTAAAAGCTTCCTTGGGTCCTCTCTGTGTCATGCTCATTGTTGAAGGACTTAACCCCTTATCTGATCTATATCCTGATTCCATCATTGTCTTATCTGTTATTACTTACGTTTCCCTTCCTTTACCCAGTTCCTAGTCACTCTTGTGATCCATTGGAGGATCTATTTCCTTCCTCATCATAGTATGGTTCCGTATCAGCACTTCCTGATGACGAAGACCTAGAGTTTTTGATGATCATGCCTTAGGATTCACTTTCATTATTGGTGAATTCCTTTGCTTTAGTTGTCTATTATCACCTATTGGTTGATAATTTGTTGAATCCTATCCATGTTCGACTTCAAATAACATCTATTCACATGGCTTGGATTGTACTGGTTCTTTGGGATTTTTTTACGAAGACCTTAGGTTCATATCTATGGACTAATTTGCGCAAGATTATGTTGTGGTCATTTACACATATTCCAGATATTTGAAGACTCATCATTATTGTATATTGTGGATTCCATTGACCTTTGTAATATACGTGGTCCTGTACTTGTAGTATATGATGTACTCAAATATTGTAAAGGAGCTAGTGTTCAAGTATATTGAACATAGCATCCTTAGATATGACTTTGTATATGACATTATTATGTATTTGTTTCAGGTACTACCTGTGCTCCATTGGACTTCTAAGTTCTCCAAGATAATGATTATAATGTATTTTGACCATCGTTTCCCTCTGACCTCACAAATTAGGAGGCATTTGTTATCAACCCAAATGTCACTTCTCCATCCAAGTGCCAGCATTCCTTATGTTGGTACACAAAAGGACATCTTAGGATTGAAGTTGCCAAATCACAATAGATGGGCATGACATGGGATGCATTTACCCTCGAACCAGCTTGCCATATTATTTTTCTAAGTATTGAGTTGCGTGCATGACTATCATCATTGAAACTCATGGACATACATGACTATCTTCATTGCAACTCACGTACATTACACTACTATCTACATTGCAACCCGTGTACATTAGCATACGTGGGTTTCCTTTAAGCAACTTACATGTCATACGTGGGTTTCCTATATCAATAGTCACATACATCTTGATTCGACGTTAAAAGATATAAATCATGATTAATGGAGATTATTTGGGTCCTAATTGTTTCAACCTCCTCAACCTTTGAAACCACTCTATTTCCTGAAACCACTCTATTTCCTAAAGTATAAATAGAGGCCTTGGGGAGGGCATTAATCAATCAAGTTTGGAGAGAAAAGTTGTGCTAGTGGTATATCTTCAGAAGTATTGGAGTAGCAAAAATCAGAGTCCTTTGGTTACAGAGGAGTCCTTGTCTCAGAAGCTGGGTTGTACTATTATCTCATTCATTGATTGTTAATAAAGAGAATTCTTCTTCCAACATTGTGTTGAGTCTCTTTCATGTATCATGGTTCATGAATATATTTGATTATGTATTGGATATATTATTTATCTAACCTCTCATAATACATGTATAATATTGTACTTGGAGAATTTTCTCTTTGCAGGTGAAGGAGGTGCATCCCTGGAAGCTTTAGAGAGAAGAGGAGCGGAAGAAGATTAAGCTTGGATCAACCGTTGGTAATCGGGTGATTCAAGACTTTCTTCCTATTTCCTTTCTATTCTCTATTAAAGCTGATTGTCTACAAGGTTAGTAGTAAGTTGGTAACCCCAGACCCTAGGTTACAAGGGTGTTTAATCCTGAACAACAACCTAGAAGCCAAACAAGGAAATTTCCCAAATATATGATATCTTCCTAAGGTGGGTATACCCATCAACAGTAAACAAGCATGGACACAAACAATATGTTAGAATTCCATATGTTAAGCTAGATTATGAACATTTAATTTCAATTTCATAAAATCATATAGACATGATCACTGAAAGAAACAATATCACAAGAACACCACAAATTTATCCTGGGAAAACCCTAATGGGAAAAACCCAGCAAAAGCTTCCTCAATATAGATGCCCCAAAAGATAAAATGTAAAACCCAAAACTGATCCTCCTACTTCTCCAGCTACAACTCTTTCTCTCTCTCTCTCTCTTATGCAGTACACAAGTGAGTGTGTGTTTCTCAAATGAGAGGTGCCTCACTCTATTTATATTCTTTCATTCACTTGACATTTAACCTAGTTATGTAGGCTCGAGTAAACTTAACTCAGTTATGTAGGATCGAGTATACAGAACTAGGATAAGTTAATATAATAATATATTCTAGAGGGTACTAATGACCCAACTTACAATGGAGGGGACTTCCTCATGGCACTTAGTAATTTTCCTGATAGGAACATCAAGGTACAAAGAAATATAAATGATTGTCCCGATAGGAACATTAAGGACCAATAAAATACATCTATAATATTCTTCGAAGTTATAATAATTCAACACTCCCCATTAACGAGAAGGGTATTCTACAACAACAACAACAATTGTAGGAGAGAGAGGGCATCATCAACATCATCAGGGTGATACATCTATAAATCATTGGAATATTTTCATCATCTTCAACATATGGTCTTCATATTCAAACTTCAGTAGCAGCAACACTTTGACCGCTCAATCGACAACATCATTTGGAGTAGCAACATCATGATCTTGAAATTTCGATCAGCATAATAATCATCATCATACTGTCAACTTTCAATCAGCATCATCATCATCATCATACTCTAAACTTTCAATCAACCGCACCATCATCATCACATTTTGATCTTTCTATCAACAATGATCATCATCATCATACTTCTCTCTTTCGATGAGAAACATCATCATCATCACATTCTCATTAGAGGAAATTTGAGGTCTAAAATGGGCCTCCTAAGGAAAATAATAAAATAATAGTTAAAATAATAGTTATTAATTTTGGAGAAAGAATGAAAAAAACTATTTTTTTGTTCGTATTTTCGACATATCTCCTTGTGTTTTTACTCAAATTCCAAGCGGGAGAGTTCGTTGGATGCGGAATTTAATTCTACACCCAATGAGTACCCACACTGCATACTTTTGACGAACCCCACTCATCATGTTTTTTCAGGTACTTCTTATTTTTTGGGTAGTGGGGTCCGTCAAAAGTATGCAACATGGGTACTCGTTGGATGCAGAATTAAATTCTACATCCAACGAGCTCTCCCATTTGGAATTTGAGTAAAAACACAGGGAGATATGTCAAAAATACAAACAAAAAAAGTAGTTTTCTTTTATGACAAATATGTCAATTCAACCATTATGGTTGACTCATTTTATTGAAATTCTATTGGCTCTTGAATTCCAACTCACAAAATTTATTGTTGGTGCATTTTCTTATAAGGCCCATTTTAGACCCCAAATTTCCTCTAATGGATCTTTTGATCAGTAACATCATCATCATTAACAACAACCTGCAATCCACAATACAAAGACAAAAGTCTTCGGATCACTTTTGGAATTAAAGTCCAGGGATGATGCAATCTGTTGTAATCTCACAGATCGCATAAGGTTACCAATAATACACACTAAAACATATATAAATATAAAACAGAGACAAGAGACAAGAATAGATAAATGAATAAACAGATTATATTACACAAAATGAGTCCATACAATGCAGAGAACTGAACTAAGTTCTCATCTGGCTCAACAGCCTAATATATATGATTACAGAGTGGTTACAAAATAACTACCTGTCAATTCGGTGAACCGACACGACCTTAGGTGGTCGACCTATTTTCTTATGTTAGTCAGCCGACCGACTTAGTTGACCGATCGACTAAGTCAGCCCATTGAATTAGTCAGTTGATCGACTAAGTCGGCTCTTGTTCAAGTCGACTTATCGACTTGATCCTTCTACATCTCCCCCATGAACAAAATGTTTCTTTGTCCTAAAGAAACAGGGAGGTACAAAAAATTCTTGCTGGCCCTTAAAATTTATTGTGGTGGGATGTGAAGTCTAATGGTCGGTCGTTTTTGTATGCAGACTTCAACAATGACTAGGGATATGATGGCGAGGTGATGTTGGAAATTTGTCCAACTCTACAAAACTTCCTGGATGTCGATGGTGAGTGTGGTCAAGCCTGATAAGATCGACATCTTTTTCGAGATGGAGACTTCGGCTATCCTCTCCATGTCGGGACCCATGAACTGGTCCTTCTTCTCTGCTGTCTTGATAAGTCGTTTCATCTGTGGGTAGATGATGTCGACTTTCTCTAAGTTGGGGAGAGCTTGTTGCACCCACTGATGTGCCTCCCTTTCTAGTTTCTGTAGTTTGGTGGTTTCAAGCACTATCTGTTCTTCTATTGTCATTCTAAGTGATTCCTCAGTGGTCTTTCTGCTCTCCAGTGCCTGAATCCCTTGCCGAGTCTATCGTGTTTGCTGATGAACTTGCCCGTAGTGAGTAGGCCAGTCTCTTAGTACTTCTTCGGTTACGGAAAACTCCTCCATATGGTCCTGCAATACTTTGTATGCTTCAGAAAAATGCAGTGTGTTGTGCCATTAGGAGTCGGGCAGTTTCCTCTTTCTGTTCCTCCTTGGTTTCTTGAATGTGCGCTTGGAGGGTCGACACCATGCTCTCGAATAGCTGATACACTCTTTCAAGCGGTCTATCTGTGTCAATCTCTATGGGGCCCGACATGACGAACTGGGCCAAATTCCTACATTTGTCGAGAAACTCGACCTATTTTGTGTTTTTGGCCTAGAGTTCTTTGCTTCTTCTCACACTCCTTGTCTTTGCTTCACTCGGTAGGGTTTTGAGGAGTTGTCCCATCTCTGTGTCGGTTAAGGAGCTTGCATCCTTCAAGCTAATTTGGATCTTGGGAGACTTCCCATGATGCTCCTTCTTCTTCTTGTGCTTTTCTTCTTCTGTCTCCTGTGTACCTGCAACAGTTGATCCAGGATCTTGGGTTTGTGGGTTAGAGGCTGATGGTTTGTCTGGTTGGGGAGGTGGGATGGAGGTCACCTCTGGTTGTGTGGATGTAATCGGTTATGGTGGGCCTATCTCTGAATCAGGGGGTGGTGGTGGTGGTGGCGGTGGTGATGGAGTTGGTGAATGGTCAGGGGTGATGGGGTTGGGGGAAGTATGGTTGAGTGGTGGGTTGTCGGGTTGGTGGTGTGAGTTTATGTTAGAATTCATTTCTACTTCCGTTGGTGCAGTGGCTGGTAGGTCAGCTTGTGGTATGAGTTTGGCCGATGCAATAGTGGGGGATAGATGTCCAGTCATGTTACCTTCCTTGTCGAGCTGTCTTGTGAAGGTCAACATGATGGTTGCAATGATTAGGGGTTGTGTGCCCCGTCCTATATAGATAGGTGCCTCGGTGGAAATCTTCTGAGCCGACTTAAACAATGCAGGCAGTGTCTCAAAGAAAGCTTGTAAGTCGGTGTCTGTTGAATTTTTCTTTTACCGTCTCCGGCATTGCGCTTTTATATAAGTTGAGGGGGCTAACTGACTGTTGTGCCGGTGCTTTCTCCTCGGTTATTTTTATCGGTGATAGGGGTGGAGGTGTCGACACAAGATCGATGATGTTTTCAGGCATCGTCATAGTGTTTTCTTTCTTCGGCCGACCTGCTTGTGCTACTGCATCAACAAAATGATGGAACTAGGTTTCGATCGGCACTTTATTTGCGGTGGCATCCTCTATGATGTCGAGGGCCATGGCTGCCAATTCTTCTTCATCGTCTGATGATTCGGGAAATGATAAGATTGCACTTACCTTTACCTTGTTGTTGTTCTTGTGTTTTTATTTTCTTCCTGGATGCTTCTATTTCTTTGGCAAGTTTCCAAATAATGCCTTTTGTAACAGCATACTTAGGGTTTTCTGGTTCTACTTCGCCTGTCGGTGCCTGATTCAGGATGACACTTGCTAGAGACGGAGGATTTGTCTACTATTATGGTTGTGGCTTTGGTTTTGCGAGTTGTGGTTCTATTTTCTTTGCAGTCGGAGGTTTGATAGTTATCTGTAGTCAACCATTATGTTCAACCGGTGTCTCCTCCGACACAAATGTGCTAATGTAGAGGTTGAGCTCATAGTCTTCCTCCTTTTCCTGGTCGGTGAGTGGCTCCTTGATCAAGAAGTTGATATGTTTGGATGTTGATGGTACTGGTATTTTTGTCTTAGCTTGTTGAGACAGTTCTCAGAAGATCTGGTTGATAGAAGGATAGTAGTCAAGGGATTTGGTGTTGGAATCCTCGCCCTGCATGTACCACACCGAGGTATGGTCAAGCTCCAGCTGGATGTGGGAGTTCGTGGGTAGATTTCATCGGATGTTTTGAGGCACCCTCCATCTAGTCGTGTGGAATTTTAGTTGTTGGAACTAGTTCTCCAGGAATACTTTCCCATGCTCCAATTCGTGTAGGGTTCCTTTCTGGGTGAAGGGTTTAAACCTCCACATGTCAAACCTCAACGATTCCCGAAAAACTGAGCTCCCCTATGGGTAGATGTGGTACATAAAAATCAATAAGATGAGGGAGGGGAACTTGATGATTCCCCCCGTTTCTTGGCATCACTCATAGATGGTCTTTACCATGTCGGTGATGTAATCCTCCCATATGTATATTCGTCCGTCGGTGGCAATAGTGTCGACGGCTTCTAGCATCTCTAACTTGAGGTCACTACCTCGACCTGCTAGAGTGAGTCTGATTGCAATGATTTTAGCCAAAATATATGGCATTTGAGTTGTGATTTGTCTGATCATCAACCCTTTTGAGTTTTTTCTAGAAGGTGATCTAGTGAGCTCTTCGACCAGTCCTTCTTTGATTTCGACTGGTACAGGGTCTCCTTTATTAGAGAGATCGATTAGCTTGGAGATGACATCTCCAGAGATGTTGATTGGCTCATCAAAGTAGAACCAACCGTTGTGGTATCGACTGATAATGAACTTCACAGTAGCTTCCTTCATGCCACCAAAGCTGGCCATCAGTGATGCATTAGCGTAGCCGAAGAGAGTGCTGCGTTGGATTTTCTGTGCTGCTTGAGTGGCCTTTTTGTCAAAAAAGGCCCATTCTTGGATCTTGGTCCATAGCTTCTGCCATGAGACTTCCTATACTTTGGCATTTTTAATGTTCTTCAGCCTACGAACCAAAAGTGTATCTGCAGCCTGTATCTCCTTTGCCTTGGTCGATGCTCTAGTCTGCTTGGGGCCCATTGTGTCGGTTTGGTTGATGTCACTAAGGGATTCTCAGCTTTTGGTCGACTGGGTGTTCTGATGCTCTATCTGTATAGGTTGCGGTGAATGAACCTTCAGCGGTCCAGTACTTATAGGTGATGCTATGGTTATGTACGCCAATGGGTGTATTAATGGCAGACGTGATGTTCCAGCTGGAGTACGCGAGTGTGAGTTAATGGTTACTTGATTTCGGCGCTCGAGGTCATGAATGTGCGATGAGATTATCGAGGTCGTCGGCTAGTGTTGGTGATGAGAATGGTCAACAGGAGTGGTCAATGGTCATGATGGCGGTTGTCGAGATGGTGATTTCCTGTCATGGTTTTCTATCTATAGGGTATTATTTTGTTTTTGGAATTTTTAGTTTTTTATGGATTTTGGTTGATGGTTATGGTCGTTATATGATTTTTTTTTTGTGTGTGAATTAGTTTCGGTAACGTTTTAGTTGGGCTTCATTAACAAGCTTCTGAAATACTATGCCCTATAACGTCCATAGTTGGACTGATCCATTGGGATGTATCTCTTCGACAATGTAAGGTCCCATCCATTATGTGTGGAGTTTCTTACGTTTTCCTTTGACTTGACTATTGTATAGTAAAGTAAGGTTGCCTATCAATAGGTTTTTGGTCTTAATGTTGTGGTCGTGCCATGCTTTCTGTTGTTGTTTCTGAATTTCTTGGTGTTGTATAGCCATGCGTCGGTGCTCTTCCAGCTTGCTGAGTTGAAATAGTCAATCCTTCCTTCCCTGTTCGACATCGACATGTAGTATTTCTGCGATAATAGGTGTCTGTTGTCAGAAGTGTAGTGGAACTACTACTTCTTGTCCCTAGACTAGTCGAAAAGGGGTTTGGTCGGTCGATCATTTATAGGTTGTTCTGTATGCCCATAAGACTGCAGGTATTTTCTCATCCCAGTAATCCTTGTCAGCATTACATATTTTAGTTAATCCTTTTGTTAATGTTTTATTGAATGCTTCGATCGCTCCATTTGACTGAGGATGATATGCTGTACTCCGTCGGTGGTCGATTTGGAACTGGTCGGTCAGGGTTTTGATAGTCTTGTTGATAAAGTGTGTCCCCTGGTCACTAATCAGGGTTAGTGGACATCCAAATCTAGTGATGATATTTTCATAGATAAACTTAGCGGCTATACATGTATTGATGGGTTCAGTTTCTGCCCACTTAGTGACATATTCCACTGCAGTAATAATATACCTTGCACCTGATCTTTTTGCTGGGATAGGAAATGGTCCTATGAAGTCTATGGCCTAGATTTTGAATATGAGACTGGGGTTTACTGATATCAAGGGAATTTTTGTACTAGGAAAAGGTCGACCTAGTCGTTGACATCTGTCACATCGACTAACAAAATTTTTGCAATCTCTGTGGAGTGTCAACCACCATAATCCTGACTGTTGGATTTTCTTTGCAGTTGTGTTTGCTTGGAAATATCCTCCTGCAGGGCCATAGTGTGCTTCATGTTATTTTTTCATCATATAAGCTAGCATTATGATCTTAGGATCTTTTCACTGAGAGAATAACAAGCACAACAATAAAACATAAGCACATCACAAGAGA
>LPNX010433768.1:365600-414319 GCA_001517045.1 Pseudotsuga menziesii
TACATTGACTCACCTAGGGTCAAATTCACTAGGATATTCTGATAACCCAAGGGCCCCACAACTGTGGGGACTTTAACCCTTAACCAATAGTAGGGTTACCCACAATGACTTGACATGAGTTTCTCATTATAGAAACTTCCCGATTGGAACATCAGGGCATGACATGACTCAAATAAATTATAATACATCCCAGAATAAACATTGGGTTACAATACATAAGAAATACGGATGAATACATTCCGAAGTTACAATTACATCAACACTTCATGCATGATTTGGTCTCGTTCATGTTCGAGTAAACACCTTCTGAGGATGTCGTCTAATCCCATTTTGTATAAAAATCCATTGATGAGACTGTATGGTGCAGCCTTCATAGCTAAGATCTATTTTTTCTTGGTGCTCATACCTTCTGGTGCATGTTTGTCTTCTAAGAACTGAGCTATTTCTTCTAGTTTTGTTGGGACCGCTTCTATGTGAAATAAATGTGCATCAGGTAAGTCGTCGTTGAATCCGGTTGGTTCTTCTTCTATTTCGATTCAGGATAGATGGTTGGGCCTGACATTTAACTTACCTGGTCGGACAAATAATTCAAAATCAAATTCTTGAAAGAGAAGCAACCATCGACAAATCCTTCCATGATGGAGTGGTTTATTGACAAGATACTTCAGGGCTTGATGGTCGGTATAGAATATGAAGGGGTTAGCTAAGAGGTAATGTCGATACTTTTGGAAAGAAAAGACCATTCCTAGGGCTTCTCTTTCTGTGGTCGAATAGTTTCTTTCAGCCTTGTTTAATTTTCAACTGCTGTAAACTATGGGATAATCCATTCCATCATCTCGTGGTTGAGTTAGGATTGCTCCTATTGCTATTCCTGATGCATCAATATGTACATGGAATTCGATCGACCAGTTTGGAAACTTTAGGATGGGGGCTTCGACTAGTTTTATTTTTAATTTTTCGAATGATATGTGGCATTCCTCTATCTAGTTAAACTCTTGATCTTCCCTTAATAGTTCTTCAAGAGGATAGGTCATATCTGAATAATATCTTATGAATTTTCTGTAATAGCCTGTGTGGCCAAGTAACACCCTGACTTGTTTGGGGTTTATTGGTGGTTTCAGGTCGAGGATAATTTTAATTTTTGCAAAGTCAACCTTAATACCTTCCTTATAGACAATGTTCCCTAATAGTATCCCTATGTGGGTCACAAGTATACATTTCTTGATGTTTAGGGAGAGTTGAATCTGTCGACATCTCTCTAGCATAAGTATGATCCATTTGCAATGATCTTTTAAGGTGGAGTATATTGTCCAGTCATCGAAGTATACTACCATGGTATTATAGATGTATTCTTGAAATGTTTTGACAACAATTCAAGAAAACACTGCAGGTGCATTCTTTAATCCAAAAGGCATAACTTTGTAAGAAAAGGAACCAAATTCACACACAAATGTTGTCTTCTTCTGGTCCTCTTTAGCAATTGGTACTTGGTTATAGCCTAAGAATCCATCTGTAAATGAGTAGCATTCATGTCCTGCAACTTCATTCATGATTTCATCGGCATAAGGGGTTGGAAATGGGTCTGTCAATGTTACTTTGTTTAGTTCCCTGAATTTGACACAAATTCTTAGTCTGGTCGAGTCATATTTCTTGGGTTGTACGACCATTGGACTTGCCCATTCTGATTGGTCGATAGGGTAGATGATGCCTACTGCTAACATGTTATAAATTTCCTTTTTGACTATCTCCTTGTATTTGTGAGCTAGTTTATAAGGCCTTTTGTTGACAGGTTGAACATTAGGTTTAGTATCAATTTTCATTTCTCCCATTTCGTGGACTAAGCCTTTTAGTTCTTTGTAATCCCTAGCAAATAAATCTTGGAACTCCTTTAATAATTTCACTATCTCTGTGGTCGATTGTTCATTCTAGTAGTCACCAATCTTTGCCAGTTTTGGTCGATCATCATTTGAGATGTCGACTTCTTTAATTTTTACTTTGGCATCTAGCCACTCTGGTGCTTTGGCTTCATTGATCGGTCGAATTCCTTCTTTGAACTGTGAGAATGTGGTAGGGAAGTCGGCTGCAGTCATTCTGTCAGTATCTTGTTTGTCAGTTGTTGCGACTTTCAGGATTGTGCAGATAGGTTTTGTCGTCTCGACATGGTTGGATTTCCATATAAAGCTCTTTCCTTCTGTGTTTTCATTTTCTAATTGTAATCAGGTTGACCGTGGTCTTGACCATGTTTGTATATTGTTACATTCCCTTATCTGTCGATGGTATTGTAAGGGTTGGTTTTTGGTCAGTTGGATAAATTGTTTAATTTGTTTTATTATTTCGACCAGACTTTCATTTTGAGGTATGAAGTTGAAGTATTTAATAAAATTTTCCCTGAGTTCGTGCCATAAAAAGGTTTCACCTATAGCTTCTTCCATCTTATACCATTTGTTTGGTAAGTCGGCTAGGGTTGATGGGAACAAGTGTGGCCATGCTCATTCATCCTTGTATCCAAGTCTTCTCCCCTCCTTTTCACAAGTTTTGATGTGATCTTCTAGGTTCTGTCCTTGAGTGAATATAGGTATCTGAACTTGTTGGGTTAACTTCTTTCCTCCAAACCTTTCGACAAAGTAAGTCGAAGCAGTTGTCCATGTCTGTAGTCTTGTCTGATGGGTATCCCACCATCTAGCTGCTTGCCCTGTAAAAGTTTCAACTAGGCTTTGAATTCAGTCATGTTCACCAATATTTTTAGATACTTGCTTGACATGCATGACTGATGATTCCCTCTCTTTATACCTTGGTAGTTGTGTAGTATTCAGGTTGGTTGGTTGTAAGGTAGGGTGCTCCCTTATTTTCTTTTCGAAGATTTTTGGGACAATGGATACTATGAAGCACTGTTGGGTGGGATTTTTCTGCACTTTTTGTATAGTCCAGCACCCTCTTGCTTGTGTTTCATAGTTCTCGATCTCCTAGTCATACAATTCGGCGTCTGAGTTATAAATAACTGAGTCTTGGTTACCTAAGTGAAATTCTCCATGGATGTTTGGTTTTGTGTAGTCTGCATTGTTGTGGATTTGGTAGAGTTGTCTGGCATCAACTTCTTCATCAATAGGTTCAGTCCAAGGTTCCCCTTGAGATGGATGAATGGGTACAATGACCTTTTGACCATTTCCTTTTAATTTGATTCGTTCCTTGTCCAAAGATATGGATGCTTTCATCTTTCTACCCCAAGGTCGACCGACTAGCACTGGGAAGGAGCTGGATCCTTCCTTTGGGTCAATGATTTCAAAATCAACCTTGGTCGAGATTCCTTTGATAGTCGTATCAATGTTTTTCTAGACTCCAATGGGTTAAATTAGGCCTTGGTCAGCTAATTTCAGGTATATTCCTAACTCATAGAGTCGAGGTATGCCCATCTGTTCCCAAGTGTCATGAGTCATGATATTTACTTGTGAGCCGAAGTCGAGCACTACTTGTCGGATGTGGTAACCTTCGATTTCTAGGTCGACAAGTGGGTCGGCATCACTTTTGTCTTTTTGATTCAAGCTGCAGATGTTTTTTGTTTGTTTTTTAGAGTTGGTACCTTTTATTTCATGCAACAAATCAATGAACTAGGATACTGATTTGTCTGTTTGAACAAGCTGGATTAATTTATTTATTGTGTTAGGTCAACTGTTATGCATGTTTTCTTGTCGTGCAAATTCTTGAAATACATGAGTTTCTTCTTTATATGTTTGTTTTTCCTTCAGTGGGTTAGGATAGACATTTGTCTCTTTAATCTTACTAATTCTGGGGTTATCAGCTCTTGTTTTTGTTCCTTGCCAAGTTACAATATTTAAATTTTTGGTGGTTATTACATCATTCTTTTGCACACAAGACAAGACATTAACATTTTTCTTGGTATTAATTTTTTCTAACATGGTAGGGAAATCCTCTAGTGAGTGATCCCCTACCCCACAGTGGGTATAGAATTTGAGATCAGTCTTGTCCTTGTATGGACAGTCTACGTACCGGTGACCTTCTTTGTAACATGTAAAGCATTCGATGGGTCGACGTGGGAGTGTGTCGTGATTCCTAGGGAATCGACCTCTTCCTCCGTAGCCTTGGCGTCGATTTTCGTACCAACGCTCATATCGTCGACCGTTGTATCTTTGTCTATTTTGATTTTTTGCTAGATTTTTTTGCTCGTTATGTTGTGCCACTGCATTCGTTTGGTAGAACACTTGATAGTTCTATTGGTTCTTCAGGTTTAACTAACAGTTGGTCGTGTTATGACTTTTGGTCTCACAGATGGTGCACCAAGAAGCCTTGCCGTTCTTCATGTTAAACAGGCAGTCTTTCGTAGAGTGATCTCCGTATTCCTGGCAAATGTCGCAAAAGGACTTGGTCTGTATGAATCGAATGTCTTGTCGGCTATATTCTTGTTGACAGTTATCTTTCAAATGGCTGGTCGTCAAGCATTTGGTGCACCATATCTCCTGATTCTTGAGGCTTAGCTCCTTCAGAGACTTATGTATGTTCTTGAGCTTCTCTTCCAATTTGTGGTCCATGGGGTAAGTAGGTATATGCTCGTCCATCTCTACCTGAAGAGATTTCGTTAGCGTATCCTCATAAGTTTTGAACGTCTCCAGACTGATGTGTCGACATACTTTTTGAGATAGTCCTGCAAGAAACCACTGGATCAGTAACTATTCATCTATAACATAATCCAATTGGCTTAGTAGGTCTTTCCAATGCTTATTGTAGTCGCGAACGAATTCCCCTGGCTTTTTTGATGTGGTTTTAAGTTTTTTCACGACCAGGTGATTAGCATCTGGAGTTTTGAAGAATGACAAGAATTGCACCCTAATCTCAGCTTTTGTCACTCTAGGTTGTCTTTCTGAAAAGGTCATGTATGATGTCAATGCCCTTTTCCTTAAGGCTCCTGTGAACTCTGTCATTTGTCTATCTTCATCTGTAACCTGGTTGGCCTCCCAAGTCGACTTGCAGATGAACCCGCGTCGTCTGGGGTCCTCATCCCCCTCATATAGAGGAATGTGATTCGATCCGTTACCCATGTCTAAATCACTATCACTACTCTCAGAAGGTGGCAGTGGTGGAGGTGGGGGTGGTGATGAGGGTGGTGGGGTTATTGGTGTATTCGTGCCTATGAAATTCTTGTCGACAGAACTTCCATTCCTGTCGATTGTCGATTCTTCGTCGACGTGCAGTCGTTTGATGTTGAATTCTGCTGTCGATGGTCCACTGCAACTATTTGTTCACAGTTCTGAGTGTTCTATTTCTTCTAAAGCATTATTTGGCGAGGGGGGAGGGGGGATGCTCCTTCATGTGTCGGTAAGAGAAAGTGGATACTTCGGAGGGAGGGTGCCTCTTGAAAGGTCACCCAGTTCCCTTCCACTGGTCGACGTATAATAAGGTGTCATATAGTGTATGTTTTGTTGCCTAGTTGACTCCATATACTAAAGTCACCAGCTCATAGTCAGAGGTCTTCTTCGATAATAGTCTGTATTCGAGTACGCAGATTCAACGGGGAAAGGGTTGTTCCTTCATTGGGAGCTCTTAATTGGAGAGCTTCTGGTTGCTCTATCCACAATTCTTCCTCCTTAGGGGATGCTTCTTGTTCTATGCCTTCTTCATGTTGGTCATGACCTAACTCTGGCGGATTCTCTTCCTGGTCATTCTCCCTAGGGTTCCTTCCTCTGTGCAGCTCTAAGGCTCTTTCTCGTCTTGCTTTCCTTCTCTGGTGTCTCTCTTCCCTTTCTATTTTCTAAATATCCGACATACTTTCCTATGATAATATTCTCTTGATTTGCCTTTTAGTCGAATTCTCATTACTGGTGACTGATATCTGGTTCTAGTCGACTAGGATCCACTATACTCTATCTCGACATATGACCAGCTACCCCCAGATGGCCTACCTGACGTTTTTTAGAAAGCCCGGATCGTTCGGTCTATTTGCTTAGGAAGTATTCCCACTCCCTTTTTGCAATGAATTTTTCCCACTTCCTCTACTTCTCTACCTAGTTAGAGTTTGTTGGCAGTTCATGAAGTGATGGATGAGGTTTGAGGATATGTGCTACTCCTTTCTCGATCAAAAATTTGAACAGCAATGTTGGTAGGGAGCACATAAATTGTTCGGCGAGATTTGTGTAAAATTTCTCCTTCACTGTTTCTACCGAAGTTCTATCTTCGACTACTTGTTCCTAACAGAAGTCATCGGTGATTTTCTCAAACCACTCTGACAAATTTGTTCTATCTCCATAGATCAGTTTTTCCAGCAACTGTTGTTCTTTAATCCTGTCCGATTTTCTCATCCAGGAATTTCTTCAAAAGTTGGGGCACAGATTCGACAAAATTTTCATGCGTCTCTGTGAAAAATATTTCTTTTGCTTGTGCGACTGTTAATTTGTTCCTTCGCACGTAATTCTGCAAATAGTTTGCAACTTTATGTTCCCACCAGTCCTTAATCTCCTGCTCTGGTATCATCTGTTTGCATACATTCTAGTCATGTACTACCGGCAACAGGACCAATGTTGTAATCTCAAATATCACATAAGGTTACCAATAATACACACTAAAACATATATAAATATAAAACATAGACAAGAGACAAGAACAGATAGATGAATAAATAGATTATATTATATAAAATGAGTCCATACAACGCAGGGAACTGAACTAAGTTCTCATCTGGCTCAATATCCTAATATATATGATTACAGAGAGGTTACAAAATAACTACATGTCGGTTCGGTGAACCGACGCGACCTTAGGTGGTCCACCTATTTTTTTATTTTAGTCGCCCGACTGAATTAGTCGGCTGATCGACTAAGTTGGCCCATCGACTTAGTCAGCTGATTGACTAAGTTGGCTCTCGTTCAAGTCAGCTGATCGACTAAGTTGGCTCTCGCTCAAGTCGACTTATCGACTTGCTCCTTCTACACAATCCTACCCCATTCTTGAGGACTGAAGTCATTGGATCCGTTCTAAACAAAAGTTCAAGGATGATACAATCCTACCACATTCTGGAGTACCGAATTCACTGGATTAGTTCTGAACAAAAGTTCAAGGATGATACAATCCTACCACATTCTCGAGTACCGAAGTCACCGGATCAGTTCTGAACAAAATTTCAAGGATGATACAATCCTACCATATTCTCGAGTACCGAAGTCACCGGATCCATTCTGAACAAAATTTCAAGGACGATACAATCCTACCACATTCTCGAGCACTGAATTCACTGGATCTGTTCTAAACAAATGTTCAAGGATGATACAATCCTACCACGTTCTCGAGTACCGAAGTCACTAGATTCATTCTGAACAAAAGTTCAAGGATGATACAATGTTAACACGTTCTCAAGTACCGACGTCATCGGACCCATTCTAAACAAAATTTCAAGGATGATACAATACTACCACATTCTCGAGTACCAAAGTCACCGGATCCATTCTGAACAAAAGTTCAAGGATGATACAATCCTACCACATTCTCGAGGACCGAAGTCATTGGACCAGTTTTGAATCGAAGTTCAGGGATGATAGAATCCCACCACATTCTCAAGGACCAAAGTCACTAGATCAGTTCTGAACTGAAGTTCATGGATGATACAATCCCACCACATTCTCAAGGACTGAATTCATCAGATCAGTTTTGAACTGAAGTTTAGGGATGATACAATCCCACTGCAACATCACTGCTCCCCCTTTCAAGGAAGGTCTTTCCAAACAACACCAATCTTGTCTCTAAAGTGTTTGAACTTTACCGAAGATAGAGGCTTCGTCAACACATCAACAAATTTCTCATTAGTACTCACATACTGGAGCTTTATGGCTCCCTTCTATATCATATCTCGCATGTAGAAATACTGGATTTCTATTTGATTCAATCTATCATGGAACACTGGGTTCTCCGACATCTTTATACAACTTTGGTTATCACATAGAATCTCAATAGTATCCATCTCTAGGTCAAAGAGACCTGACATCATCTTCCAAAACCATATGGATTCACAACTAGCAGAGCAAGCTTCTATGTATTCTGCTTCAGCCGTGCTAAGATAAATACTGGATTGTTTCTTGCTAAACCATGAAATCATAGCAGACCCCAGACAAAAGCA
Organism: Pseudotsuga menziesii; assembly: GCA_001517045.1. Lineage (NCBI taxonomy): Eukaryota > Viridiplantae > Streptophyta > Pinopsida > Pinales > Pinaceae > Pseudotsuga > Pseudotsuga menziesii. The sequence continues at coordinate 373,717 of LPNX010433768.1, forward strand.
TCCACTTGATGTGATTTTCCTATCTGAGACACTTCTAGCCCAATCTGCATATGTATAGCTATATAATCTGTAATCATGGTTTCCATCATAGTATAGACCAAATTCTATAAGCCCTTTCAAATATATCATCACATGTTTTGCAGCTATTAGGTAAACTTATCTAGGTTGAACTAGAGAGTGACTCAAGGTGTTCACAGCAAAACAAATATCTGGTCTGGTATTGGTTAGATACATCAACAACTCAATAATCTATTTGTATTGAGTCACATCCACTAACTTTGATGAGTCATTAGCTAACAACTTCAGGTTGGAATCCATGGGTGTGGCCATGGATCTACATTCCAACATATCAAATCTTTTCAAAACTTCCATTGCATACTTTCCTTGATTGAGAAAGATTTCTTCTAAGTTCTTCCATACCTAGGAAATAATGCATTAGACCAAGGTCTTTCATCTCAAATTATTCAATGATATTCTTCTTGCATTCTACAATCTATTTCTCATTCCCGGTCAGAAATAGATCATCCACATACAATAATAGTATGACAAGTTCATCTTCTATAACCTTGAAGTAAAGATTAGGATCGGCTTTACTCTTAGCAAAGCTCATGCTCGTCAAGAAACTATCTATCGTTCCATACCAAGCTTTGGGATCTTGCTTTAGGACATATAGTTCCTTCTTCAACTTGCATACGTGATTTCATCTATCTTCCACCTAAAATCCTTGTGTCTGTTTTATGTATACTTCTTCTTCAATCACACCATTTAGGAAGGATTTTTTTACATCCATCTGATGTAAGTCCCACTTCATCATGGATGCAAGTGCCATGATGGCTCTAATCAAAGTATACCCTGCTACTGGTGCAAATTTGTCTTTGTAATCAATTCCCTCTTTCTGAGAGAAACCTATAGCCATAAATCTATCCTTGTACTTTTCTATAGTTCCATTAGCTATATGTTTTATCTTGTAGATCCATTTGGAGGATACTACACTCTTGCCTTCTAGTTTGGAAACTATATCCCACACATCGTTCTTCATTATTGACTGATATTCTTTAGTCATTGCCTCTACCCATTCTTTATTCTGTGCAGCTCATTCGTAGTTTGCAGGTTCTTGATCTACAAGATCGCACACCAAAGCTACATAGTTGGAAGATGTCTTGGGCTTCTTACATACCCTTGCGGAGCCTTCAGGAGCTCCATATATTTCTCCTTCTTGTATAATTTATCTTTCCCAAGCAGGCTTTCTCTTTCATGATATCTCCATCATAGGAGGTTCTTGTGGTTCTGTCATATCATGTTCTTCAAGAGATTCATCTTCAGGGAGGAATGTAGTCTCTACATTTCTGGATGGTGCATCTTCCTCATAGACATCTTCATGTTGGCATTTTCTAGATCTCTTGAGAGATGCTTCTTTGTCCAATGTTACATATATACTGATTTCCATGTGATGGAATCTAGGAATGTAAATTATGAATGCCTTGGATACTTCACAGTATCCAACAAATATCCCCTTCTTTTTGGAAGTGTCCAACTTGGTTCTTTTCTCTTTTGGTATATGAATATATACTAGACAACCAAATATTTTGAGGTGACTTACCTCAGGCTTATTTCCCGTGAACATCTCTTCTGGAGTCTTGAATCCAAGACCACCGTAAGATATTCTATTATGTACTTAGACAACAGTTCTTGCTGCTTCTGCCCATAGATGCATTGGAAGATCTTGATCATATATCATTGTCTTCACTGTCTCCATGATGGTTTTGTTCTTCCTTTCTGCAACACCATTCCATTGAGGATTGTAGGGAGTGGTTAGTTCCCTCTTGATTTGAGCATCTTTACAGAAGGTTTCAAACTCTTTTGAAGTATACTCTCTGCTATTGTTTGATCAAAGTGTCTTGATTCTCTTGTCTGAAATATTCTCTATCAAGGCTTTGAATTCCTTGAATTTATCAAACACTTCACTCTTTTTTTTCAAGAAGTATATACAAGTCTTTCTTGAATAGTCATTAATAAATGTAATATAATATTCAAATCCACTTAAAGATGTGGAGGACATTGGACCACACACATTTGAATGAATCAATTCCAATGTACCTTTTGTTTTTGTTTCACTCTTTGGAAATGGATTCTTGATGTTCTTCCCTTTCGCACATCCCTTGCAAATTCCTTCATGTTTGATCTTCAAGTCTGGTAGACGTGTCACTACTTTGTTCACATAAGGTAGTACCTTGTAATTGATGTGGGAAATCCTTATATGCCATAGTTCACTAGGGTCAATGGACTCATGAACAAGGGCTATTTTTGAATGTACTTTGAGTTTATACAGGCCTCCTTCTTCTTCACCGATAACAACTGCATCTTCAATTTTCTTTCCTTTGGGAAACATGAGTACTTGGCCATCTATGAATGCAACTATGAACCCTTTCTTATCTAAAGCTGAGATAGAAAGAATACTCTTCTTTAGACCAGGTACATACAATACTTATTTCATCTTCAAGGGATTTCCTGAATCAATCTTGTAGCTTGCTTCCCCAATTCCTTTGATCGGATATTGATAGTCATCTCCTAGAGATAATTTTTTAGGAGAGTTCTTTTCTTCAAGTCTTGAGGTTTTTATTTTGTCCCATCATGTGCTTTGAAGCACCACTACCAATAAGCCAAGTGTCTTCTCTAGGTGTTATAGATCCAAAGAGTGTAGAGAATAGTACATTCTCTTCTCCATCCTCTTCTCTTGCTTGCTTTCTTGGAGGTCCTTCCTCTTCTTCTTCTTCATCCTCATCTTCAGCCAGATGACCGTGGTTTCTTTTGTTGTTGTTGATCCTCTTCTATTGGTATGGGTTTTGGTAAGTGATTTGCATAGCGTCGCGACAGCTGTGCAAGCTCACATGGTACTGCCCAAGGCCAAATCAATGTGATGGGTGGAAGAATAACCACTTTGAATATTTTATATATTATTTGACCAGTTTTTGTTGCAATAGGTCATTAGCGGTTATAAGTTAGGTATAAGTTGACCCTCAATGTAAAGGTGCAAGCCTATTTGTAGATCTAGTTTTGCAAGTAGGAGAGAGAAGAAAAAGGACAGGATCATGATCATCATAGGAGAATTGCATCAGAGGATAATTATCACATAAGGTCTAGTGTGATCTGGTTTTTGAATAATTTCCTCTGTATCTACGATTTATTTGGGTTTTCCCAAATATATGTAGTCTCTGATTTTGGAGAAGAATTGTGTAATTTGGATCCTTTACGCAAGATTAATATGATATGATAGTTGTTGCACAAATCTTGTCTATTATCACTATTGTGATCTAATCTGTTATGATGTTGCGACCTGCTTTTTTATGATGTTGCTATGATTTAGTCTCTTTCTACTATATTGATGCGATTTGTTTTAAAGTATTCTACTTCCCGTTTCACTATGAGTTGATATGTTTTATGAAAAATGCTGCGGTATTAGTGATATTGTGACAATTGTATGATGTTATGGAAATGAATCTATAATGACTACATAGTTTTGAATGCACTTTGCAAGTTGTGGAAATGAATTAACGTCGACTATAAAGATATGGATCTAGAAGTTATGGTGTTTCCCTGTCGAATCCCCATATCCTCCATCCCCACTACCAGAAACTTGGTTTCGACAGCTCTCCCTTGAACATATCAGGTGAGACTTCGTTTTCTCCATGGATGTTGCTAGGAATGGTAAAACCTGTCTGGACCGGTGCTCAGGGAGATTGCATTGGTTGGGAATCGATAGAGTGAGAACCCTTTTCGACGAGGATTTTTTGGTGGGCTTCACCAACAAATGGTTCTGTTGCCGGGACCAAGTTCCTATGAAATGGAGGATATGTTTTGGCATCTGACTCAACCAGAGATCAAAGGGTGGTTTGATTTAAAGTTGCGGGAGTTTGTTGAAGCTAAAAATCATAATCTGAAGTTGTTGATGGGCCACTGGTTGGATAGGTATATCCATATTGGTCCTCACGAATCGCTATTTTGTGAATTTCCCGTCCTTTTGCATGAATGGTTGGAAAAGTTCACTAAGAAGAAGACAAACTTCCAAGGAGGAGAGCTAACATCTTGGACCCCGAAGTTACAAGAAACCAACAATAAGGCATCGCGTGCTGTTGAAGTATGGTTGGATAGTATCTTAGAAGGATACATCACTGAGTTTGCAGTGGACACCAATAAGTATGAAGCAGAAAGGGAGTTCTTCAGTGGATCTCGAGCAAGATTCTTGTTGTCACTGCAGTTGTCAATTAAGCAATTGGTCTGTGAAAAAAGGTATTCTAAAGATGGACCATGAGTAGTGGAACTTTGGTGTGCAGAGGACGTAGGAACCGTGATGAAAGGTTTTAGATGCACGAAAAGGTAAGGGGTAGATGGGCATGAGTTCTGGTGAGAATGTGAAGGGTGCTGAGGAAACAAGTGGTTGTACAAGGGGAGGATCAAGGTTTCAAGAGAAGAGGTAGAGGATAGGAGAAGGTCCTGCTATGATCAAAGTGTGATGCCATGAAGAAAAACCACATGGGGTGAAGCGACCTTTTTGTGACGATGAGGACAACTAGGCCCAGGTTATGCTCGAAAGGAAAACAGGATCGAACCCCAGTAGTAACGTGCCCACACCTCCATGTACTACTCCACCATAAGGAAAAATACACACTCTGCGTCAAATTTCCCTACGTGTCAGCAATATTCTAGTAATAGAGCACTAGCAGGAGGAAGAAGTCTCGGAATGGTGGGTGACGAAATGAAGTTATCGATATTCAATGGAAATGACACTGATGATCCAAAGAAGTACTGGTTCTTATGTGAGGTGATCTGGACCGCCCGACAAACTGTCGATGATGATGTTAATAAAAGTCATCTGGCCACTACTTTGAGGGGCCGTGCGCTAGAATGGTTCATGAGATTCATGAGGATTCCTTAGGGAGGTACTGCGAAGACATTGGATGAGATCCAAATAGGGTTATTTGAAGAATTCAAGAAGCCGAAGTCTGGGGCTCAGTATATTACTGAATTAAAAGAGATCAATAGTTCCCCAATGAGACGATTTGGGACTTTGATCAATGGTTTAAGACATCTATGGCTTGAGTCAGTTTTCAGATGAGCGATGTTCAACACAAGGAATGGTTCATCGCCATGCTTATCCTGCATATCAGAGAACCACTAATGCATCAAAAGATTGCGACATAGAGTGAGGATCTGGAGACCGCGATAAAATTGGAGGCATCACCAGTAGGAGAATCTGTGGTTGGAATGAGATAGATTCAAGTGCAGTTGGCCAATTTGATGGTTTAATTACAAGATATCAAAAGGGAAAAGGAAGATCGTGATGATCTTTGGTGCACCCGTTGCGATGCATACGGACATACCAAGGACACTTGTCCAACATTTCAGAATTATTTGCTATCAGGAGCCCCAAATCCATTGAGTTGTGCTGGTGTACTATGGTGTCGCATATGTCAGGTGTATGGGAATCGACATGATAACTACAATTACATGCAGAAGATGGTGACCAAGGAAGAAAATTTGTACTGTACATTTTGACAGCCAGTAGGACATGATGATAAAAACTGCCGAGATTATGATTTTCTCCAGGAAAGGACGTATGATTCATATTTTGTGAAAGGTGAGGACCCCCAAATAGCACAAGCACAGTCACAAGTAGTGCAACCAGCAGCACAAGTGCTGTATACATCACCACCTCCATTGCAGTTTGTCCCTACGCAACCCCAGAAACAGTTTACAACGCAGTTGTAGTTTGCACCTCCATTGTAAATAGTGGTACAACCATAGTATAACCAGGCACCATGACTATAGTATAATCAGCCACACTATGTTCAAGCCACACACTATGTCTAGCAGCAACCAAACCCACCGTAGCAATAGCTGGCCCAACTGTAGTTTCAGAAAGGAGGATTCCAAGGAGGATTCCAAGGAGGGTTCATAGGTTAAGGAGGTGGATTTGGTCAAGGAGGAGGACGAGGTCGTGAATCCATCCAATGTTACACCTGTGGGGTATTTGGGAATTATCAGAGGGAGATACCTCATGCACAGTGTACATACTGTGCATCCAACGATCATAATGTTGAAAGCTTCCCTTAGTTGATTGCAAAATGGCAGGCTAGAAATATTCGTCAGTTACAGAATGTGCAAAATTAGAATCAGCCTGTGTTCCAAGTACATAACCAACCGATAATGCAGAACCAAGTCCCACTATAGAATTAGAGTCAGAACCTACCTCAGACTCAGAACCAGCCAATGAATCAGTCATTGAATCAGAACCTACCATTGAACTTGAATCAAGGACCGATAGTTGCAACAATTCAAGCCTAGACGCGAACAAAGGATGTCGACGTTGGGATTGTCACTCGCGCAGGTGCAAAAACTAGAGATGATGGACCGCAGCTACAAGTTCGGCTCACTAGTAAGAAAAAGGTGGCATTTGATATTACGACAGAGAAAGACACCTTCTTTGGCACAAAGAATGCAATCGGGAGAAATCCAGGTAAGTTAGCAATTGTTGATATGCCATTTTCTTTTGATCCATCTATAGAGGCAGGGCCATTGTGGTAGCATGGTACCTTGTAGTAGTTCTTTGAGAGTTGTCTATCACTGGCAAGGGACTTTGATTCCCTTGTCAAGCTTGAGATGTTATTGCACCACCCGGATAAGACAGTAAAGGATTCTGCTGTGAATTCTTTGCAAGAAAGGAATATAGGCATGGAGATGAGGATGAATATCTAGATCAAAGATTATTAGGTTGACTCGGTCATTCTGGATCTTGGATCAGATGTAAACATTCTGACCAAGAAAACCTAGAAATTGATGGGAAATACAACATTGGGATGGTTGTCGATGCAGTTGCGACTAGCAAATTAGGCTAAGGTTCAGCCCATTGGTCGCATTTCAAACTTGGTTGTCGACATTGAAGGTATGAAAAAGCATGTTGACTTTGATGTGATAGAAGTAGTAGAAGATGGTGGTTCCTATCCCGTGCTACTAGGGATTGGATGGGATAATGATAGCATGGCAGTTATCAACTTCAAAAAATGAGTAATGACATTTGAAAACCAGGCTGTCAAGGTCATTTCTCCTATGGACCCTTAGGAGGGACGGCGATATATTGAACCTGTAAAGGATGAAGTCAAGAGAAGTTGGGATCATGCTTATAACATATCTGAAGGCTATATCCATCCTACCGTTGATGGTGAACTTGGATGGCGCAACACAAGTTTCGCATCCTCTGACTCTGATGATGCTCTGGAAAATTGGTAGAATAGGTTGCATGAAGTATCATTCAGGAAATGTGGGTTGATTACAAAGTCTCTCTGACATGTTGCAACTGAGACTGTCAAGTTGACCATTTATGAAGGACTGCCAGGACTATTAGAGTTCTTTTAGGAATTTGAAGAGAAATTTTTTGAACCGCAAAGGATACTGACTCTCAATGTAGCACTGAAGGCTACTCTGGCTCGATGGTGGCAGACACACAAATAGATGATCCATGACTGCGAATAGTTCCACAGATTGATGATGGTGCACTTTGACAATTTAGAGGTCTATCATGCTAGGAGATATGATGGATGGAATGATCCCACCAGTCATTTAATCGAGTGTCATACTTTATGGGAATTGCGACCCAAAGACGAATGAGTCCATGCTCTCATTCACACTCTGGAATAAATGTTGAGATCCTGGTATGTGGCGGTAGAGTTGTGTAGAACTATCACCACTTGGGAGGAGTTGTCTGTTTGTTTTGCGCAGAAATTTAGTTTTCTAGACATCAACATAGAGGTATGAAATGCTTTACAAATCATCTACGACATCGTACTCAAGGTCACCCTTGGCCTATCCCATTGATCTACATGCACATTGTTCCATCCAATCCATGATGACCTGATACAACTTATCTGGGGAACCTGAAGATGACGATGAGTTGCGGAATGTTAATATTCTAGAGTCATAAGGAAGCCACGATGTCAGAGCCCTAGACATACAGACAAACTCAATGAGTCAGTCACCCAGAAAGTCAACATTGGGTCGATAGAGAACCCAAAATTTTCCAATGTCGGAGACTACTGGGACAAGGATACCATGGCCAAGATCATGGACCTACTACATGAATTCCAGGACCTTTTTCTGACATGGTTTTCAGATATGAATGGAATTTGAGGAGACCTGGGGGAGATCAAAATCATGTTGAAACCAGATGCCAAACCAATGTGACAGAGGTCGTATCAATTGAATCCATAATACAAAGACCGTGTGAAGGCTGAGATTGACCGAATTCTTGATGCTGGGATCATTGAGCCTATAGAAGAATCCAAGTGGATCCGTACTATGGTGGTCCAGGATAAAAATACATGAGAAATTTGCATTTGTGTCGACCTAAGGAAGTTGAATGATGCATGTGTACATGATCCATTCCCAACTCCTTTTACAGACGAAGTTCTTGAAGGCGTAAGAGGCTAGGAGATGTATTCTTTAACAGATGGATTTTTGGGATACCACTAGATCCAGATTGCGAAGGAGGATTGCAATAAGACTACGTTTGTCACTGAGTGGGGCTGTTTTCAATATATAGTCATGCCATTTGGGATGAAGAATGCACCATCCGTATTCTCTTGTGTAGTTGTCATTGTATTTAAATATTTTATTCAAAAGTTCCTGCAGGTGTATATGGATGACTGGATTGTCTATGGACTAATTAGGGACCATCTTGACAACCTGCGACTGATGCTGGAAAGGTGTCGACAACATCAGATCACCTTAAACTCTAAAAAGTGTATTTTTGTGCACCATTTGGCATGCTACTGGGGAACATAGTCTGCAAAGAAGGTCTGTTGGTTGATCTGGGGAAGATCGCACTAATCCTCAGTTTACCACCACCGACTAATTTCAAAATTATTCAGGCCACACTGGGGCATACCAGATACTATCACAATTTTATCAAAGGATACGATGTGATTACTTCCCACATGGAGAAACTACTAAAGAAGTATGCAGCCTATGAATGGACTCAGGAATGTTAAGGAAGTTTTGACACTTTGAAAGCCAAGATGGCCTCTGCGCCCATACTGTTTTTCTTGATTGGGATAAGGGGTTCCATGTGCACGTCGACACTTCTCCTATCACATTGGGGGTCTTTCTTGCGCAGCCGGGTGAGGGAGACATGGATCACCCAATTGCATTTGACAGTAGAAAGATGCCATTTGTTGAACGAAATTATACAACGACGGAAAGAGAATGCTTGGAAATGGTATATGCATTTCAAATGTTTCGGCACTACTTGTTGGGAAGACATTTCAAGATGTTCACCGATCATTCTACTTTGCAATACCTAGTTTAGTAAGCCTATGTTGGGGAGAATATATGTCGATGGCTGTTACTCTTACAAGAGTTTTATTTTGAAATAGTTGTGAAGCCAGAGCAATTGAACGCTAGCCCAAATCATCTATCTTGTGTTGAGAATGGTGAAGAACCGACCAATATTGATGACATATTTCCAGATGCGCAATTGTTCCTTGTTGACATTGTAGATGATCACTATGCACCAATTATTCAATTTTTGGCCACTGGTGTCGCCCTGGAGGACATGTTGACTAGCCAAAAGAAGCAGCTGGTAGTAAAGGCTTCTGATTTTCAATTAATTACTAGATAGTTACATAATCTTGGACCGGATGAAATCTTGAGACAATGTATTTTACCACATGAGCAGGGTCCCATTCTCGAAGAAGCACATGTAGGAATTGTGGGAGGCCACTAGGGAGGACAGGATAATGCATGGAAGGTGTTTCGCATCGGACTATGGTGGCCTACGTTGCATAATGTTATCACAGACTATGTGAGGAGCTACGATGTTTGCTGTCGGTAAACCATCGTGGCGGAATGAGATGCAAATGGTACCATAGGTGACTCTACAACCATTTGATAAATGGGATGTGGATTTTGTGGGTCCTATTAATCCACCAGGGAAGCGAATTGGTGCGTGATAAATCATTAATGCAACCAACTATCTCACTAGGTGGGAAGAAGCTGCACCAGTTGTGGATTGTACCCCTGCAACAACAACGAGGTTCATCTTTGAAAACATTGTGACATGGTTTGGGTGTCCTAGGATCTTGATACATGACCAGGGCAGTCACTTCGTCAACTGGACTATGAAAGCATTCACTGAGGATTTGTAGGTGAAACATAAGAGGAGTACACCATACCATCCATAGGATAATGGGACCATCGAAGCATTCAACAAAATCTTGGAAACAACACTGACTAAGGTATGTAACGCTAACAACGATGACTAGGACCTAAAAATTCCAGCAGTGCTATGGGCCTATCGCACTACTTGTAAAAGGCTAACCGGCCAGCCACCACTTTTAAGCTCGTATATGGGCAAGAGACAGTCGTTCCCATGGAGTACATTATTCCTAGTTTGTGCCTTACCGTAGCGACGGTCATGGATGATGCAGAAGTGTTAGAAAAATGAATTGTGCAGTTGATCCAGCTTGAAGAAGACTGCTTTATTACTAGCTTCCACCAACAGTTTGTGAAGGATCGACAAAAGGAATGACATGATCGCCACATTAAGCAAAACCAATTTGTGGAAGGAGATTTGGTGCTGTTATATGACAGTAAGTTCATCAAGCATCCAGGTAAGTTACAAATGCACTGGTTAGGTCTGTATCTTGTTCATTCATTACTTCTGACGGTGCAGTTCAATTACAGCAATTACACGGCACAGTCTTACTGACACTTATCAATGGGAGTCACTTAAATCCCTATAGGTTGAGGCCAGCGATGTGCATTACTTGAGGCGTTGTGAAAAAAAATGAAGATTTTGTTTCAGAGCAGCAAGGTGAGCTCCAGGGAAGAGGCTGCGCGAGGTTAGAGTTTGTAGCGATGACTGGTCGACCACGTGCGACAGTTGCAAGGCTTCAGGTTGGTTAGATCGAGTAATAAATGTAGGTAGTTTAAATTGTTGGCCGACGATGCTTGTTGAAGTGACCCGCATTAATGATTGATCTGACAGTTAGAGGAGTAGGATTGCCAGTGGATTTGGCACCATTAATACCAGATTTAGTCATAATGGTGATCGTAGATTTGGAAATGATGAGTTTGAGTTGGATGTGGCTATAAAAATCACGTGATATGTGGGAGGATGGCATTGTTTAGTTGAGCAAGCAGCATATTAAGCAGAAGGGTGAATTGTATTGTAGGTTGTGAGTTGATTGAGTGAGTTGTAGCACTGAAGGTTAGTGTCGTCGAGTGCATTTTGAGGTTGAGGGCGTAAGGCATGCTGAGAAACCTCGACGCCATTGAGATTTAAAGCAAGTACAGGTCCCCTCTTCGGCCCATGGATATTGAAGAAGATATTATGAGCATTCCATTCGGCTCATCATCCATTCCAAAGTGAAAGCGGCAGGCTCAGAGGCCAAGTGCCACGCCCCCATAGAAGAGGCAAACTCGCACATCGGTGAGAGTGCAAAGAGAAGGAGCGACATAGACTAGGTCATCGAGATCAGGATTTGTTTAGTCCATGGCACCTTGGGTGTCTCTGTTCATGAAATTTAGGGATATTTCACTCCTACGGGTCCAGGAGTCAAGCCAAGGCAGCCGTAAAAAAACCAGAAGTATCCACCAAAATTTTCGTCGCTGCCGAAAGGGATGATGTGCTTGTTCGACATCATCCTTGCATTAATCAGGTTGAAATTTGAATACCATGACTTTATATCGCTCAAAGCTATTAGGGATGAGCCCTATGAGTCAGTCTCAACGGGGTCCGGTGCCCCAATTCGGTGGATTCCTCAACCTTGGGCGAGTGGGTTAGGTCAATCTGGATTGTTGGGGCTCATCAATATGCCTCATTTTGGGCGAGTGAATGAAGCCCATGCATGTGTGAAGCAACTACTATATTTTTTTCATGGAGGGATTCTTTGGTTGAATAAGCTGATCCCTATTAAAGTAGATTTGATCACAAGTATCATAGGCTTGCCAAAGGCTGGGGAATATTTGGCGCAGTATATCCATGGGAGGGATACTAACAAAAGGCTTACCAAGCAGCTGAAGGAGTGCTTTGGTTTAAAGTGTGATGGTCATGCTTATCGCATCGATAGCATTAATTCATAGGCAGTGCGCATCGACACAAGGATTTTGGCGAGCAAGGTCATTCGGGGAAATCAACCAGTCCAATGCAATTCGGGTGTTGTCTCCTATGCCTAGAAATGTGCTGACGGGGTGCAAATGAATTGGTCTCTATTTTTGATTAATCGGTTGCTATAAGACACACTTGTTGCTCATACTGGGTAGTCATTTTAATATATATGGTTGTTCATCGTTATTGCACTAGTTTCCTGGATGGAACCATAAGATTATCAATCGATGACAGTTGATGCAGAAAAGGTGTGCCGATGTGTAAGGTATCGGAACTTATGGTGGGTTGAAGATCCCAGTCAATAGGTGGACGGTGCCATTCAATTTTGGGTTTATTGGGAATCATTATAGGCTGCAGTCATTGCCATTCCCCAAGTCTTTCCTTATGTAGCAACCAAGTATCAGTAGATCCTTTGGTTTTCCATTGAGCCCCACTCTATCTACATTCAAGAGCGGTGGGACCCTGACCAGTAGTGGCTACCTTTGACTTACAAAGTCACAACAGAAGAATTGGATGCCATTGTCCAAGATTGGTCAATGGAGTGGAAAATCCAGGTGAGTCAAGCGGAATTGTTTGAAGAGCAGCCACCAAATGCCCCAGAAGAGCCTGCCCAGAAGGAGCTGAGCACTCATGACTCTGAAAACGAGTCATCGACGAAACTTGAGGATGCAGCACAACGCATGTGAAAGGAGACTCACACCAGATGGTACTAAGAGTATGAGGCGGGTAGTGGTACCAAGTTGGGGATGGAGGACCAACTGTAGTTGCTTATCAAAGTGGTCACTGACTCATCCACGGATGCAACAAAGGAAATTCGAGAGTCAAACCATGAAGAATTCGACATGGTAAGAGATCGATTGGATTCAATTTTTATTATTTTTTCTAGGTAGAAATATGAAAGACCTATGATGTAGTACATCCCATCAATTGGAATTGAGCCCTGGGCTAGGAACGTGCAAGTTCCCCTGAATGCGATCGACGCGGGAAATGAGGAAGTTCACCAGTTGCTGCGACTGATCCAGAGTGTGGTTTTGGACCTAAACAAGTTGTTCACTAAGGAGTTACTAAAGTTGTAGCACATTTTCACCATGGAATTGGTGGAATGACATAAAGAACTTACTGAGGGCTATGTCCAATCACAGAGTGCAGCAGAGAAGCTGCAGAAATAAATAGACGAGCTGCATCAGGTCCAGGTGTAGCTGGCAGAAGAAAAAGTGCAAGAGATTGATGCCTTGAAGACGACACAACCTAAGATGCAGCGAAAGGATGCTGAAGAGATTATAGAACTAAAAAATTTGTAAGACTGCCTGATCCTTGAATAGGTGCAGATGTGTGTCAGGTGCATCGAAGTTGAGCAGGCTGTTTCTGAAGCCTACCGGCACATTTTTTAGAACACGGCCAAGCTCACCCCAGTCTAAAAGTCCAAGCAATTAGGGAAAAATATTGTTCAGTTCAGGATACCAAACTGATGCTCAATGCCCTGATACAACCTACGACACCGCTGGAGAAGGTTGTGGAAAGGAAAGCCTCCATTGAAGACATCACAACTCAGTTTGAAAGCATGGAGTAAGAGGCCAAAACCATTATGGAGGTGACAATGTAGTTTTCACAGAGCGTTGTCCAGGATGAGTAGCTTGATCGGCAGACTACGCAAGTGCAAAAATATGAAGGTTAACTGATGACCTTGAAGACATCACTAAGGACTATTCCACTAATGGTACAGATCACATGGGCCAAGGAACTGAAGGACCTACAGCAAAGAGCTGGATATGTGCAGGAATGCCAACAAAAGCGTCGCGCTTGGCTTGATGAATTTCAATAAATCGGTGGATAGTTGGTTGTTAAAGCAGTTGCCATGCTGCAATAAGTGCAAGAGAATCGACAAATGGTTAAAAGAAAGGCCAAAGAAGAGCACCTAGTGCAACAGGCTTTGACTAATTGTCAGAGTACTGCTGTCAAATTCCAACTTCAGGTTCATGAGATCATGCAACAATTTGAATATTTCAAGGCGTGGACGTTGGCACATACCTTGTCAAGCTTATGTGGCTTGGGGACGAGCCACAAGACTATATTGGGGGCTTGTTGGCAGGGGTTTTGGTAAGTGATTTGCGCAGCGTTGCGGTAGCTGCACAAGGTCATGTGGTACCATGCAAGGCCATACTAGTGCGATGTGCAGAAGAATAACTGCTTTGAATATTTTATATATTATTTGACCAATTTTTGTTGCAATAGGTCATTAGCGGTTATAAGTTAGTTAGAAGTGGACCCTCAATGTAAAGGCACAAGCCTATTTATAGATCTAGTTTTGAAAGTAGGAGAGAGGAGAAAAAGCAGAGAATCATGATCATCATAGGAGAATCACATCAAAGGATAATTATCGCATAAGGTCTAATGTGATCTAGTTTTTGAAGAATTTCCTGTGTATCTATGATTTATCTGGGTTTTCCTTATGTATGAAGTCTTCAGTTTTGGGGAAGAATTGTGTAATTTGGATCCTTTGCACAAGATTAATATGATATGACAGTTGTTGCATAAATCTTGTCTATTATCACTGCTGCGATCTAATATGTTATGATGTTGCGACCTGTTTTGTTATGATGTTGCTATGATTTAGTCTCTTTATGCTATATTGATGTGATCTGTTTTAAATTCTGCTACTTTCTGTTGCATTATGATTTGATATGTTTTATGAACAATGCTACGGTATTAGCGATATTGTGACAACTGTATGATGCTATGGAAATGAATCTATAATGACTGCATAGTTTTGAATGCACTCTGCAAGTTGTGGAAATGACTTAACATCGACTACAAAGCTTTGGATCTAGCAGTTATGGTGTCTCCCCATCGGATCCCCATATCCTCTGTCCCCACTACCGAAAAATCAGTTTCAACAACTCTCCCTTGAACATATCAGGTGAGACTTTGTCTTCTCTGTGGACATTGCTAGGTAGGGTAAAACCCGTCTGGGACGGTGCTCAGGGACATTGCACTGGTTGGGCATCAACAAAGTGAGAACCCCTATTGACGAGGCTTTGTGGGTTGGATTCGCCAACACATTCGTATATTATTGTCTCTTCATAGGATAATTTCTGCCAATGTGTCCTATCTTATCACAATGAAAACAATGAAATCCGGAGTAGTCCTTACTTGGAGGACTTTCTCTTGTTCTTTGGATTCTTCTGGGAGGTCGAGACTCCTTGTGGTTTCTATTCTTGAATTTAGGTTGAATTCTTCTTATTTTTGTATGAGTGGCTAGGGCTTGATCATCTTCCTTTAGTAGAGCTTCACTATTTGCCACTCTAGTATCCTCTTGAACACAATCTTCCCATACAATATCAAACTTCAAGCTTTCCTTTCTGGCACACATAATCTGGATGAATGACTCCTAGGGTCTAGTGAGACCATTTAGAGCAGTCATAACAAACTCATCTTCATTAAGTTTGTCTCCAATGTATTCTAGTTGTTACTTGAACCGGGAGACCCTTATGAAGTAGTCCTGGAGGGATTCTCCATGACTCATCTTAGTGATCTTCAGTTGAGCTCTTAGATTCATCTTTCTATTGATGTTTCTTCCTTTATACATTCTTGATAGGGAATCATACATTTCTTTTGGAGTCTTCTTAGATGACACTCAAAGAATCAAGTGATCCCTGATAGAGTCAGCAATAATCCCTTGTGCCCTAATCATATCCTTCTTGTCCTTCTCCTTAGCTTAAGCTTCTTTAGGTTCTGCAACTTCATATTTGATATACTTATCAAGATCATTCTCTTGGAGAATGAGGCCAATCCTATATTTCCATGCTCAAAAATTCTCTATTCCTTCTAGTTTGTCCTCAAGCTTAGTGCTTGGGGCCATCTTGTTAGAAATTCACAAAAAATTGAAATTATGCAAAATGAGAAACTGAAATTACCAGGAGATATGCTTGACTGAGCCGAATCGATTGGTGTGCTTGGTTTCTAGAGATCTCAAGTCTTCACCTTTCAAATAAGACTTGTGAGATTCAACACTGCAGCTTCTAGAAATTTTCTAGTGCAACTGTCAAACTAGGGTTTGAATTTTTGGGAGATCTAGTCCTCCAAAAAATTCAATGCCTGGATCAGAATATGTGCTTTGGGAGGGAGAAACTTTCCATGCAAGCAGTTTTCCACAACTCAATTTTTTTCCAAAACCCTAATTTCTTATTGGGGAGAGAGAGAGAGAGATTTTCTCTTGTGAAATCTGTCCTATTCAATTTAGCTCTGATACCAAGTTAGAATTCCATATGCTAAGCTATATTATTATCATTTATTTTCAATTTCATACAAGCATATAGACAGGATCACTGAAAGAAACAATATCACAAGAACAACACATATTTATCCTGGGAAAACCCAGCAAAAGATTCCTCAATGTAGATGCCCCAAAAGATAAAAGGTAAAAACCAAAACTGATCCTCCTCCTTCTCCAGATACAACTATTTATCTCTCTCTTATGCACTACACAAGTGAGTGTGTGTGTCTCAAATGAGAGGCGCCTCACTTAATTTGTATTTTTTCGTTCACTTGACATTTAACCCAGTTATGTAAGGTCGAGTAAACTTAACTCAGTTATGCAGGCTTGAGTAAACATAAATGGGATAACTTAATATAATAATTATTCTAGAGGGTACTAATGACCCGAATTACAACAGAGGGGACTTCCTCGTGACTCTTAGTAATTCTCTCGATAGGAACATTGGGGTACAAATAAATACAAATGATTCTCCTGATAGGAACATTAGGGACCAATAAAATACATTTATAATATTCTTCGAAGTTACAATAATTCAACACAATACACAATGGATCCATGTCAAAAAGAAAAAATTTATGCAAGCACTTTTTGATGAGTGCAAAATATCCAAGTCTTTCTAGTGCTTTGCCATGGCAGTCTAATCTTGTGCAACTCAGGTAGTGCATCGATGAGTGATACGACTATCCCAAAGTATTTAAATAAACCAATGATAGTACCATTCTATATCATGTGAATAAATGAGTCGGTGTCGAGAATAATAAAACACCATTTGATTACTGGTCATTAATGTATACGGTTAATAGATGCAAGGAGGCCCGCCGATAATGATGATGGACTCTAGGGTACTTGAGTACAAACTGAAAAGTGTGAATATATGTTCTAAATTCGAATAGTTGTAGAATCAAACAATCAAGGGTCATTGGTGTATACCCACTGTTGTTTGTGAGGAATCCTACCACTAATGACTGCAAGATCCAAGGTACTTACTTAGGTTCATAGATCCATTTCCTAGATGAAGATTTAGCATCAATAGAAATGGATCCATCAGAAGGAGGGAATTAATGTATCCCACATAAAATGACACAAAAATGAGATCAATAGGTTGATATAATTTGGTAGAGGTGCGAGATCCAACACCGTATATTGATATAAGGAAGGCCAACATGATTGGTGAGGAACATTTGAGGAATTGACGACACTGGTTTGACTTCTCTTGAACACATAACATGACACATAATGGAAACTTGGAAACATAAAAATCGAGTAACCAACCATTGTGAAATTAGTAAACTCCATATGAATTAAAAAAAGATCCATAGATGACAAGAAGGATAACCTCTCGGTGGAGATTTGTTTAGATTACTGGTACAACTTCCTAAGGAAAATGTAAATGGTGTACTAACAGCGGATACACAATTATGTGTTGTGTTCAAGGGAGACTATTACTGATCATTTCCTTTATCTCAAAGATTCAATACGATATGGTTCAAGTTTCCCTTTTTTGTATTTTTGTATTTTATAATTTTTAGTGTTTTTTTATGTTATTATCTTGAAAAGGAATAAAGAATGCAATAATATATAAGAGGGAACGAGCATTGCAAGGGCATGCACCTATGTTTCAAGTGAATGGGTCATGCTGAGGCGAATATATGTACGCCACACATGGGATAAGCTAGTTGTGCACACTCTTTCGGATGTTCCCTCCATAGGTAGGCTATTTGAGGTAGGATTATATGTTCACGGACGGTGAAATAGAACCAAATACATGTGGTTTTTATCTAATATGGGATCTTGGCTAAGTAGGACAAAAGGAGTGATGCTTTTACTTCATATGGATTCTTGTGAAAAAAATCAACACCATGGATCATGGTTTGTCATTCAAATCCTAGATCAAATAGTTTGAACATGTCAATTCCACCAAAATCCTGTAAAAGTAACCATAACCTGACCATTTAGGCCACCAATAGGGTTCAATACATGTATTTAATATCTGAAATAACAAAGATAAGTAGATGACTCATTTTTTACCATTCTGGTAGGAATCACCTCTTTCGTGGATGCATCTCGGAAGCAATGAACCATTTACTTGGTAATTAGTCAGTTGTAGATGAGTCTTTATGGTGGATCAGGAATTTGAAATAGTTCAAAAGTGTTTTTTGAATTTTCCATATATTCGAATTTTTATAAAAAAATTTGGACATTTTATGTTGGAGAAAAATATGCAAATGGAGAAAGAGTTTATACTACTCTTTTTAGTGTGTGCAAAGTTACTGCAAAAATTGTTTTTGAACTTAAACACACTTTTTGGTTCATGATGTAAGCATTTTTACTTTATACAAAGGAATGCTACTTCAAAATTTACTTATGCTTTGGAATATTTGTTCAAATTAGGTACCATACATTCAAAATACATGCTTGCTTTATTGGAATGATGTATGAAAAAGATGCCAATCAAGGACGTAGTTAGCCAAGGAATCAACTAGACTATTTGAAATTCTAGGAACATGAATGTATTCAATGAATTCAAATTGATGTTCTAGAAAACGAAATCATAGAAAATTTCTAAACAGTATAGGATCGTGAACCTGATACTGACCATTTAACTGAGATACAACAAGTTATGACTCGTGAGTCCAATTTAACAGTTATGTGTTGGATTCCAAGGGTGTTGGCCTCAACTAGAAGCTCAATGGATGTTATATACTCTGCAACATTGTTGATCGTGGGTCCAAGGAAAGAGCCTCCAGAACTAAGGACTTGATTGTCAGGCATAAATATTACCCATGTGGTGGAAGCAATGTTCCACTGAGCCACGGCTGGCACCCTCAGCATATCTCAAATAAGTGAAAGTTTCCAATGACATCTTTCAAGTTGAGATACCCAGGAAGATAAGTGTGTGCATGAAATAACTATTGTGCAATTTTTTTTACATATCATACAACATAATACAACAAAAAATTGTGAGGCCTGAGTGCCTATGCAAATTATTTCTTTAGATAGAGACCATTTCTGATCTCCGAAAAGGGTTCCCCATCATAATTGACTAACTCATATGCACCTCTTTTTAATATGGTTTTGACAACAAGTGGGCCAAACCATTTAGGTACAAAATTCCATTTACCTATTTTATGATTGTCTTGGTCATAAACCAAAACTAAATCACCTTCTAAAAAGACTCAAGGATGGAATGGTTTGTCATATTGGGATTTGAATCTTTTCTTGTGTGCTTCTACATTTGATGAGGACTCTCTTCTAGTTTCATTAAGAAAATGAAGGTGGAGGATTCATTATTCTTTTGTAGAAGCATTAGGTAAGAGTTCGATAGCCATTTTTAATGATGGGATCTCACATTCAATCAACAACATAGCTTCTTCTCCATAAACCAATTGGAAAGGAGTGAAACCAGTCATTGTTTTAGCTGAGGTATAGTAAGCCCAGAGAGTAGAGAATAACATCATATCCCAGTTAGTTTTGTCCTTCTTAACCGTTCATTGGAAAATGGTCTTCAAAACCTTGTTTATGGCTTCTAATTGACTGTTGCATTAGGGATAATATGGTGATGAAAAATCCAGTCGCAATCCTAACTTGGTCATAAGTTCATCCATAAAGGAATTCTGAAAGTGGCTCCTGTTTTCTATGACGATCTCTTTTGGGTACACCGAACCTAGTTATCACATGGTCGAATAAGAAATATACTACATTTTTTTCCATGTTGTCGAATGTAGCCATTTCCTTAGCCCACTTTGTAAAGTAGCCCACTGCTGCTATGATGTATTGGTGTCCATTATATGAAGGTGGGTTGACTGTCATATAATCAATGGCCCATTTTGAAAATGGACCCACGGTTACTACAGGGTGTAATGGAGAGGGATGTGTGTGCATTATTCTTGTATAAATCTGGCAAGGATGACATGTTTTAACGAAATTGATGCAATATTTGAATATTGTGGGCCAAAAGTATCCTACATGTAATATTTTCTGGGTGGTTTCCCACCCGGAAAGATGACCGCCACATGCTCTTGCATGGAAATCATTCAATAACTGCTTAGCTTCTTCATGGAATAAATGGCGTCTTAGAGCTAAGTATATTCCTCTACGGTATAAAGTATCCCCAATGGTGAGGTATATTCATTCTTGGTATCAGATGCGATGCCATTCAATGTGAGAAAATTGAGCATCTATCCCTTTTGTCTGGAGACATTTAATTAATGTTCCATACCAAGGATTAGTAGTGGAAATGAGGAATAAATGTCCATCTTCCAAAGACTTCTTCTATTATTTCCTCTTTATTGTTGGGTAACTCAAACACTAGTTCTATAAAAGTTAAAGACTTCTTGGCTTTAGTGTTTATGAATTCGAGATCAAATTCTTGAAAAATTGCTATGCATTTTGAATACCTGCCCCCGATGATTCGACAGGACAAAATGTGTTTCATAGGGTTCGGTTTAGCCACAATAGTCGTTTTTCTTGGGAGTATATAGTGTCTAAGTATTTGGAAAGCATGAACTGCTGCCAGGGCTAACTTATCTACTTAGGAATATCTGAATTTGGGGCCATCCAAACCCTTACTAAGATAATATATGGCATGTTATCGAGATGAATCATCCTCTTGGAAAAAAGCCATCCCTAAAGTGGATTCAGTTGCCACCAAATATAGCAGAAAATCTCTAGTATAGTCTGGTGGACTTATCAATGGGGTTGACACGAGGGCTTGTTTCACTGCATCAAATGAGTGTTGAGCTTCTTCATCCCATATTAACAATGCATCTTGTTTTAAGAGACACATGAAAACTTTAAAATTTTCATTATAATTAGCAATAAATCTTCTCAAAATGTTTCTTTTCCTTGTAGGATTTGAAGCTATCTAATTGTTTTCGGGGAAGGAAACTACAATTTTGCCTCAAACTTAAGGGGATTTACCCATATCCAATCCTTGGATACAGTGAAACCAAGTAATATCCCAGACTCCGTGCAAAATATGAATTTATGTGGATTCAATATAATGTTATATTGTCGACATAGAAGGAAAATAACACGTAAATGTGCACAATGTTCAACTCTTCTCTTATATTTGGTCATCAATTCATCGAGATAAACCTCGATGATTTTATTAATATCGTGAAAGTAATATGACATGGATCTCTGAAAAGAAGCCCGAAGTTTTTAAGGCTAAAAGGCATTTTCCGATACGCAAAAGTTCCCCATGGGAAAATGAAATCCATTTTTTGTTGGTCTTCTTTCTTAATATGAATTTGGTTGTAATCGAAGAATCCATCCATAAATGAAAATATTTCGTTACCAGCACACTCGTCTATAATATGATCAATGAAGGGTGTGGGATAATTATCTTTGGGGAAAGCCAAATTCAAATCCCTAAAGTTAGTATAGACTCAGATTGTCCCCTATTTTTTATTGACTAGAACAGGATTGGATACCCATTCAGTCAATGGTACAATTTAAATGAAGCTAGCTTTCAACAACTTTTCTACTTCTACTTTGATGGCAACATATTTATTAGGATTCATTGGACGTAATTTTTTTCATACAGGTTTAACATTTGGATACATTTTTATCTCACGTTTGATGATGCTAGGATCGATGCCTAGCACTTCTTCATATGACCAAGCGAAAACATCACGAAACGCCTTAAATAGAGCAGTATATTGAGTTATTTCTTCTATAGAGAAATTGCCACCTATATTGATATTCTCGATGATTCCTGGCTTAATGGATATGTAGATAGGAATGGTTTTTGAATTTTTTTCCAAATTTCCTTCCAAACTCCACATTGTGTGTTTGGACAGGGCATTGGTACCTTTCCATATCATCATCAAGGTAAGAATTCTCATTTTTTACTTCTAAGGAATCTAGTTTAGAAAGAAACGATCATCTATGATGCATGTCTTCCCAAGTTCATTCTGAAATATTCATGACTTCTATGATAGCTTCATCAAGTGAAAATGCTTGATCTAAGATGTCATGACTGTTGAGAGTATCGATGGCCCATAAGGGTGATGTATATAGATCATATTCCTCTAATGGAGAACGATTTTGATATGAGTCTCTTGAATCATTTTGAATTGCTTGATTTGATATTTCTATAGTAGATAGTGGTGTACTACTCCTAGTTTCATCATGTGTTTATGAATTTATTTATTTTCCTTTACTAGTTTGAACCTGGATTTCTGCTACCATAGTTCCATCTCATGAAGTGGAACCCATTGTCGTATTGGATTCGGTAAAAACAGTTAGTGGAAAGTAAATTTCTGATATGATGGTGAAAACTAGAGTAGTTTCAGGGTAGATATTGGTGGAGGGATTGTGAAGGTTCCCATGAGGGAAGAGTCTTTGAACATCCCAACTCCTACATCTTGACTAATGACTTTTGAATTCTCCACTAAAGGTATATTTGAGTGGATATTGGTGTCATGTGTGCAGTAATACAACTAATTGATCGTAATGATATTCTCTTGATGGGGGAACCGAACTACTCAAAATACAGAAGACACTCTTGCTGTCATTGCATGTATCCAACTGTGTCCCAATAATAGATTGTAATATATGGGTGCATCCACTGCCTCAACATCAACTTGAACTTTTTTTCCTCCCAATTCAATTGGGAAAGCCATAATGAGTCCATGAGGTGGGAGAAAGTCTCCATCAAATTCTTTAAGGACTTTGTTGGATGGTTTCCAAGTGGGTGATCCTAAGCCTTTCCAACATCCTGAAGACATGACATAAGCTGAGGCTCTTTTTTCTATAACAGTTCGAAAAATATTCACCCAATGTGGCAGCACTTTGATCTGAAAAGCGACATGTGATGGAAGCCTACTTGTTAGATTTTCTAAATCAAAGGTGATCAAACCAGTATCATTCAGGTCAACTGCACCAATGGAATACAATAGTGCTTTTATTCGAGTTGGAAAACTTTTTAATACCTCCAAGTCCAACATGGAACAAGGTGCTTGAGCTAAGTCTTCCACTATACTATAGTTTTGAGCTGCTCTTGTATTAGGATTATGTTTTTATTTACTTAAAACCCATTTTGGGGGTTGAGGCACTATGTTAATGGTTGGTTTCTCAATAGGGAGGGATCCATTTGGTTTTGATATCGATGAGTTTGAAACACTAGGTGGTGTGTCATGGGAATGAGACCTTGTTTGAATATTGACCTCATGATCTACTTCAAAGATGTTGGAAATGGGTGGATTGCTCCCTTGTGGAGGGTTTGCTTAGTTATCTCCTTGAGGAAGGTTTTCTTGGTTGCCCCCTTGGGGGAGTACCAGAGCTACAACAACCATTTATTTTTGTTGTGAAAAAGGTTGAATCAACAAAGAAGGTTTTTGTTGTCCATTGCGTTGAGACAACATTTGATAAATGTCATCCATATGAGGGCATAGGTGAGTAGGATGATCTCTTTCAGAAATTTTGCAAGGATACTTGTTTTTTCATTTCTCCTGATTTCCTTCTACTTGAGTATTCATTCTAGGTGCATCTCTTGTCCCAGCATTAGCATTTGGATTTTTCTTTTGTTTCTTCTTTTTTCCTTTTTGGTCCATGGATCTGGTTTGCCTGGCCAGCTGTGGGTTGAGAAGTTTGAACCAACACTTGTCCCATTTGTTGGGAAAGTAGATCAATTTAGCTTGCAGAATAACTCACACCATTGACATGAGGTCCTTTCAATGGTCTTGTTGGATCGGATGCAGGTCTCTTAGCAAGACGTATTAAATCATAAAGTGTGCTCGATTGTGAATATATCAAATCCATTTTTTGGGAACTCTAAATGAGTTGCTCTTCGACCAGGGCTCCTAACATAGCTACATCTTTGGAAAGAGTAGGAAATAGTGATTTGGAAAACCAATCTACTAAGAATTTATCTAGGATTTCTTCTTTAATAAGCCTTCAACATCTCCTACACTCATGTATATGATCAGAGATGTGAGTAGAAGTGGATTACCTAAGCGAATTCAATAGTTTAGTACACGTATCATAGCGGATAAGTAACTAAAAAAGTGTCAAAATGCCATGGATAAAGATGAAAAATATGCGAATGTGTTACACGGCAATTCAATGTAGTATTTCACGGTGGTTCCCATGAGGGTCCACTGAAACAACCTCAACCTCATACTATAATCAACTAGGGAATTGGATGAATGCCATAAATGAAATTTCATCACATGATTTGATGGATTGTCCCCTGGTCATCCATCAAACTTGGGTATGTCTGAAGGAAGTAGGTTTGGTATGGTTGTCCATCCATTCATATGTAGAACAGTATCATTGGTCAGCCGGGATAAATCCAGTAGATTCATTGTGGCTATAAATGGTTATCTGATAGGCGTCATCATAGGTGTTTGATATGTGGGTGGAATTTTATAGTTCCATTGACTTGGCTATGATTTATGTTCCATGCTAGATTACCTCCTTGAATAGAAGGACCCCAAAAATATTGGTTATTCCCAGGATTTTTCCCATTCCATTGCAGGATGGCATTGAAAGGTGAATTACCTCCTTCTAGATATGGACTCCATCAAGGTTAATAGTTTCATGGGATTTGACCATTCCAAGGATATTTTCCTTGTAATTGAGAAGTATTCCAATGTGAATTTCTCATATGTGGGGGTAGGTTCCCGAAATATTGGTTACATCTAAGACCCATACTACTCAAGTTTAAGACATGATTCATAGATGTAATTACCCCCTGGAATAGTGGTCACTGGAGGTGCAGGGTTATCCCAAGAAATTGTGCTAGGATTAGTAGGAGTATAATCTCACGAGTTAGTTCCACTCATTTGCGAGTGAAGGATCCAATTGGTATTAATGTTACAAGTTCCATTTCCTCTACTAGGAATATTACCATTCCATGGTGTAGAGTTTCCTCTAGAAGTGGAACCTAGACCAGTATTAGATTGACCAAAAGGATTCAAATTAAATCCTTATAAATGTTGACCTTGATAAGCCCGTCCATCTGGGAAACCCATGTTTGGCAAGGTACACCCTCCAGTAGGGATACCTGTATATAAAGTGGATGTACTTCCAGGATTAGAACCTGGAACTGTATCAATTGGAACTCAAGTGTTGGTTGAACTTATATTATTAGCAGGCATGTAAACCATTGGGATTGTCATTGGGGTCGAATTGGAGGTATTAGCTTCTCCAACCACCATTTGGGGCTGAATCGACGTGGTTCCTAGAACTTATGAAGAAGCCAAAGGGTGAAGTGTCAGATTTTGCATGTTATTTGGATATGTGAAAAAAGGGTTAAGATTATACAATGATTAATTTACCACAAGTATTCCTGGGTCAAAAAGATGAAAAGGTGGATTAGCTGGATCAACTGTATGGTTTTCTATCGTTTCAATTTCAAATGGAGTAATATTATCAACTGTTTTTGTAAATGGTTCAGTATTGGGTTGATGTTGATCTTCTATATTATTGTTAATTGAATTTAAAAATGGTTCAGTTTTAGAGTCTCTTTGTATCTGTATCTGTCTTTTATCGAGGCCTTTAAGTTCTGGTGACCCACCTCACTTCCGCCATGATTGGCGGATCAGGAGAGAAGAAACTTTGAATTTTGATTTTTTAGAATTGAAAAATATATATGAAAATGTAATCAATCAATTCTAGAGGAAATATATACTCCAAACAGAAACAAAAGTGTCCACACCACTAAAAATGTCCCTAAGGAAGCAACTAGCAAGCTCCTTTCCAAAAAATCAAGGTTTAGTTGAAAATTGGATTTTTAGAGGGACTTCCAAAACCAGTAGCCCTTGAGGGACATTAAGCCTCAAGAATTACTAAATAGTGAAGGTACGAGAAACAATTACACCGTTCTTCAATCGCTAGGGGTGCAAGTGTTATCTCTTGGCTATTCACCCTCCCAAGGAGATGAAACAACCTTGTGTCTATCTTGGGTATTGCAAGTGTCCCCCACTCACAATATCCTGTGTGATGCCCTAGGAAAAGAAACTAGGGTTACCACTTCACAATCGGTGACCGGGTAGGATAGTTGTCAATATAGGATAACTCAAATAAACTATCTATCTCAGAAAAGTGATGTCACCCCAAGGACTTGTCACTTAACCAAGACACTGTAATGTGCTCATATCCCACCAAAGAAGAAAGAGGGGGTTAAGAAGTGCATGCTTAACGCTTGTGTTAGAAGTTCTTTCCTAGCAAGCATTATTTGCTACTAATGGGTTTAACTCTCTTTAATCAATGCTATTTTTAAAGTTTTGTGGATTTGGAGTGTTAACTCACCATCTTAACCCAAAGCCCTAGCCTAATATTGTTGGTGATATCAAAGATAAAATATTGGTTTCTTTTAGATTAAGCATTGTTTTTAAAGGTAATTCAATTAGTTTCGAGAAGTGGTGGTGAAACTGATGGTGTTGTGAATTATGCTACTGAACCAAACCAATGCATGTGTGCTTTTAAAACCATCTTCTCATTCGATGAAATTCTATACTACAGAGAGTAAGAGGTTCATTGAGACCCTTCATATGTGCATATTGCAAAATAAAATCACTTTAAAAAATTTGAAATCACTTTTAATTTTCTAGCAAGGGTTCAAGAGGTTGGATTCAATTATCACTAATCAGAAACGAAAAAATGTGTGAATATTCAATGTTTTCTTGTTTCCAATAAGTCTCTTAAATTGATGTGTACATGTAGGAACGTGATTCAATTTTTTTTTTTCATGACCAGCATTTACACTTGAAATCCACTTTCTCATTCACAGGACCACCTGAAATCTCAAGTGAAGAGGATACTTGTGGCTTGACAATATGCTTCAAAACTTCAAAGGATTCCTATTGCACTTGAGATCCACTTTCTCATTCACAGGACTGCCCAAAAGCGTAAGTGAAGAGGATACTCATGGCTCAAAATTTTGCTAAAAAATAGGCGTATCTATTACACTTGAGATCCACTTTCTTGTTCACTGGACCGCCCAAAAGAGAAATTGAATACGATACTCGTGGCTCCAACACAACTTATCTTAAGAAGCTTGATAATGACAAAAACGATCCTCTCATTGTGTTTGAACTGATCTTGAGTGGTAGGTTCATTTTTTGAGAATTTCTGTGAATTTGATATTAAATGATGGTATGAAGAGTTCCTTAATGGTGTTACAATTTGTGTGGAAGGTCATAAAATACATGTGGATTCAAAATTCATGGTCACAAGAACTCATAAATTGAAACAATGTCATGTTCTTTAGTTTTTTCAACAATTTCCTTATGTCACTATGTGAGAAGAATGACCAATTTAGACCAAATTTGAGACATTAAAGAGTGAAATAAATGACTTAAATGGTAAACGTGTCATAAAATTTCAGATTTGAGCATTCTTTTCGAGGAAATATTTTAATAATACTAAAAAAAACCTACTCCTAAAAGTGATTTTTTCCTAGTTTTTTCTTAGAAAGAGTTTTCCAAGCCTTCCAAAATTGAGGGAAAATGTCCCCAAATGATTAAAAAATTCTCCTAGGAGGTCATATTAATATTTAACAAGTATTTTAGGATTTCAATTAAGTTTCTACAAAGTTTCAAAAGAATTCAATCAAAATTCAAAAAACAGTGATCTCCAAAAATTTCAAACTCAAGCCAAAATGCACACCAAACTTAAAATCCTTCAAACAATTCTATAAATATTGATAAAATATAAGCAAATTTTGTGTAAAACCTTTTTTATAATATTCCTAATACATCTACAACAAGAAAAATCAAACAAAACGAACAAAAATTGCAAGAACCATGCCTTTTTCAAATTTCAACCATATCCACACAAAAATTCAAAATTCTTTAAAGAAATCCCTTAAATATTGATAAAAAAATAGGTAAGTATTGTCTAAAACCGATATTATAATATTCCTAAGGCACCTATAACAACAAAAATCAACAAAAATGTCCCAAAAATTGCAGCTCTAAACATCAAAAAAATTAAGAACTGTGACTCTGTTTCACATTCTGGCTGGTGCACCTATGTGAGGGATGAATAAAGTATTGTTGGTGATCTTTATAGTCTCTTTAATGGATCAAGAGGAGAATGGAACTCTGTTTACTTTGTGTAAAGGCATCAGCAATCTAGAGAGGGGGGAAAAGGCAGATCTAGACCCAATTTTCTTGAAAACAACAAAATAAATTTTGGATTCAGGCTAGTTTTGACCTCTAGGACTGAATTAAAACTTCTTAAGAACAAGATTAATCATGCATCATAATATTTGAAAGGAAAAATAGTCACCCAAACAAGGGGAAATTCTCAAGAAAACTTGTTTCAAGAGAAGATCCCCTTAGCTCCCCAGTATGGTTTCCATTTTGTTGGTAGATTTGAATGTAGGGACATGTATACAACCTATCTATCCTTAACTATAGGGAAGGTGAATCCTATTGACAAAAATACATGGAATAAATGAAATATTCTTGATATTTCTAAGCTTTCCCAAAGAAGAGATAGGGAGGGAAGGAAGGAGATTACCTCTTGAAGCATGTCGTTCGTGGAATATCCTTTTTCTCCATCCTCCTTAGACTTTAAGCCTCCATTAGTAGCCTTATATCTAGTTCCTTACCTCTATATTTTGAATACTTTAAAAAATATTGAAATATATCTACCAAATACTGACAAAGAACACATAAAAATGCATATATTCAAACACAACATTTGGGGGGAAATCATATTGCATCATATTAAAATTGGAGAAAAGTGATTACAACCCAATAATAGGTGAATCCCTTTCTCCCTTTCTCTAAACTATCCTTCTCCATTAATTCCAATGATCACCAAAGCAACTATGATTTGAAAAAGACTCTATCTATCATCCAATTCCTGCAGCATGCTTTTGCTTTTCACTCTTGTCCTCCCTAATTCATCTCATATGCCTTCCATTTATAGGATTTCTCTTTGAACGTCCCATCTATTAATTATGAATGTGGGATTAGTATTTTTTAAGTTTTTTATTATTCCCTTCAAAAAATCCAAATGTCCTTAGTTTTTAGGTATTTTAACTTGACTTTAGGTATTTCTAGGACAATTAATGCCCATGCGGTTAGGAATTTTTCCACTTTGTGAGTTATAGGAATTGGGATTTGGCCCTTAAGTGGTGATAGACGTGGCCTATTTAAAGCCAACTTATCTTCAAACATTTATTCCTTTGTGGAAGCAGTGGTAAAATTGTTCAAAAACTATGATCTTCATGTTGTGGGCAAAGTAGATATATGTTTTCAGACCAACACTCTCAAGGGTGTTAATTTTATTGTTAATACTTATTTTCGTTGTTTTCAATATTTTTTCCGGAATGAGAACAATTTGTAATTCATAATCCAAGGGAGGTAATGTATATGAAACTAAGATATGATGACCTATAACCTTATTTAGACATGAAACATGAAATACATTATGAATTTTACTTCCTATTGGAAGCTCCAATTCATATGCCACTTCTCCAATTTTTCAAATCATTTTGTAGGGACCATAAAACCTTGGTTTGAGATTTTCTGAACCTTTACCCTTTATGGTGGCTTCTTTGTAGGGTTTCAACCTCAAATATAGAAATTCATTCACTTGTAAGTTCCTCTCCACTCTATGTTGGTTTTCATATTGTTTTTTCTTATTTTGGGCAACGTGCAAGTTATCTTTCAAAATATTCAAAATTTCTTTACTTTATTCAATCCAATCCTTAGCCTTTGGATATCTACTATCACAAAAAATGTGTTCAATAAAATGGGATGCATCATAACCATGAATTTATTTCAAAGGATACATGCCTATAGGTATATGAAAAGTAATATTGTACCAAAACTTACCCAAATGCAACCATTTTATCCATGCTTTTTGTTTGCCACTAACATAGTTCCTCAAGTAGCCTTCCAACCATTGATGCACTCTCTCTATTTGGCCTTCAGTTTGTGGATGATATATTGTGATAGGTGTCAGTTTTTTCCCCACCATTTTGAAGAGTTCTTTCCAAAATGGACTCAAAAATATGTTATCTCTGTCACTAACAATGCTCTTGGGTAGCCCATGCAATCTAAAAACTTCTTTAAAGAATAGTTCAGCCACTTGTGTAGTAGTGAAAATTTTGGTAACAACAAAGAAATGAGAAAATTTAGTGAGTCTATCCATCACTACAAATATTCAATCCTTACCAAGCACCTTGGGAAAACTAGTGATGAAATCCATGGAAATTCTCTCCCATTTTCATTTTGGAATAGGAAAGGGTGTAAGAGGCTAGTTGGATGAGTGTACTCCACTTTGTTTTACTGACATGTGGGGAATTCATTAACATATTTCATAATATCATCCTTTAACCCTTTCCATGAGAATATTTCCCTCGATATTCTATATGTTTTGAAGAAACCAGGGTGACATTCTAGAGGAGAATCATGAGCTCTCTTTAAGACTTTCTCCTTCAAACTTGAACGAGGGACTAAATAAATTCTATCCTTGGATTAATTAGATTCCCTCCAACACATTATGCCTATAACCATTGTTAGTACCATAAAAAATATTAAAAGAAAACTTATCCTTGGCGTATTCTACTTCTAATATGGTTTTCCAATTTTTTGCTACATCCATTAGAGAAATAGAAGGTATTCCATATAAAGCATAAGCTACCACATTATTATTTCCCTTCACATATTAAATATCAAATTAAAATGATTGAATATTAATCATCCATTTTTTTCTTTTCATTTATATCCTTTTGAGTGAGGAAGTACATTAAGTTGTAATCGTCATTTTTGACCACAAACTTGTTTCCCACCAAGTATTGTCTAAACTTGATAAAAGTATGCATGATGGCTAACATTTATTTATCATAATAGAGTAAATATTCTCATGTGGATGTATAATCCTACTCTCTAAAGCTATTGGTTGTTGTCCTTTCTTTAGGACTACTCCAATTCCTTCTCCTGATGCGTCACATTCCAATACAAATGGTTTAGAAAAATCAGGCAAGGCTAGAATATGACAATTTCTTATTACCTCTTTCATTATTTAGAATGATTTTTTATCCCCTTCATGCCTTTGGAAAGAATATTTATTTTTCAAAACAGTGAGAGGTGAAGTGAGTTGGGAGAATCCCTTTGAAAACTTTCTATAGTAGGTACAAAATCCAATGAATCCTCTCAATTCAGTGATATTTTTGGGATGAGGCCATTCTATAATGGATTTTATTTTTTCCATATCCACCTTCACACCATATTGACCAATGATGTGTCCAAGATACAAGGGTTTTTCAAACCAAACTCACATTTTGACAGCTTAGCAAACAAATATTGAACATGCAAAATTTTTAATACCACTTCTAGATTATGCAAATGTTCCTTCCATGTTTTACTGTAAATAAGAATGTCATCAAAGAAAAATAGTACAAAATTACGAAGTTGCTTATGTAATATATTGTTCATCCATGATTGTAATGTGGTAGGAGAATTTTTCAATCCAAAAGCCATGGAAACAAATTCAAAGTGACCGTAGTGGCATCTGAAAGTAGTCTTTGGTACGTCTTCTTCCCTCTTTCGAATTTGATGATAAATAGATCTAAGGTGAATATTTGAGAAGAAATTGGCTCCATGGAGCTCATCCATGATCTCATCAATCCTTGGGATGGGATATCTATTCTTCACTATGTTCTTATTCAAAGCTCTAAAATAAATGCGCATCCTCAAAGTTCCATCCTTTTTCTTTACCATAACAATTGAAGAAGCATATAGGCTTGAACTAGGCCTTATGAGACCCAACTCCAAAAATTATTTAATGGCATCCTCAATATCATCGATAATCCTTTTGGGGTGCCTATAGGGCTGCATTTTGATAGTTTGGGTTCTTATCTCTAACTCAATGATATGTTCCACCCCTCTGTCTGGTGATCTTCTTGGGGGAAGTTCTCCAAAAACCCTCTCATACTTACTCAATAGCTTCTATACCTACTTAGGATGCTTGGAAACCTTCAAGTGTATTTTAGAATATGTAATCAAACATTATACAACCCATTCTATATCTCCATGCCTAAAGATAGACCTCATACTATGAGAGGACATCACTTGATTGGGGTAACTGTGCATTACTCTCAATAGGATAGGATTCCCTTCTGAATTTTTGAACCTCATTTCAAGGACTTGATATTTCATTTTCTCATCCCCTAAAGAATATAACCATTAGAATCCCAAAACCACATTTTTATTAGCCACATTCACTACATAGAAATTGTCAATGATAGTATGGTTTCCTATAGTAACTTGAAACTTTGGAATCCTCTTGGTGTAGTCCATATAATTGTTACCTGGAATGATGACTCTGAAACCATAAAAAGTTTCATCTTGTAACTTTATTCTCCCAAGGATTC
The DNA here is from genome assembly GCA_001517045.1 of Pseudotsuga menziesii. Taxonomy (NCBI): domain Eukaryota; kingdom Viridiplantae; phylum Streptophyta; class Pinopsida; order Pinales; family Pinaceae; genus Pseudotsuga; species Pseudotsuga menziesii. The sequence goes on from LPNX010433768.1 coordinate 406,498, forward strand.
ATCTATGTTGTTATGAGTGGCTCCTCCATACTCTAGGACCATAACCTTTTGGCCTTGTATGTTACCCTTGAGCCTCAGGGTGTGAAATCTAGGCACACCTGAAACTACTGGAATTTTTCCTTTCTCAGGAGTGGGATATTCTTCTTCTGTTGTTTCATACACCTCTTCTTGGGTTGCAAGTTATTCTTCTTCCTCCTCTCCCTCTTTCTCATCTTCAGAGAAAACTTCAATGTAGTTCACCTTCCCCTTTGCACACTTATGTCACAGAGCCCAAGGTTGTTGACATGTGAAGCATAGTTTCTTTCTTCTAAGTTATTCTTTGTTGTCCCTCCCTTATTTTCTTTGGAAAAGGAGTCCCCTTTTCATGGTTTCTTACCTTTCTTGAATTTGGAATGGAAATTATGCTTAGAAGGGTATTTTGTTCTTGGAAACACATTCTACAAATCTCTTGTCAAATTTATGGCATCCTTCAATGAAGCTGGCTTGTGAGATTTCACAATCCCTCTCAAAGGTTATGTCAATCCTCCAGTAAATATAAAACCAACCTAGCCATAGATACATCAAAAACCATTAATGAAATATTTTCAAATTATAACATATATGTTTTAGAAGTTCCAACTTGCTTCAATTGTGCTAGTTCTTTGAAACGAAATTTGGGATATTTTCTCTCAAATAACTCCATTAATGCATTGGAGAAACCCTCATAGGATAAAATATGATCATTCCCCAAGGTTATAATACTATGGAACCACCAATCACTAGTTTCCCCTTCAATATGTAAAATGGCCATTTTCAATGCATCTTCTTCAACCATAGGATTTAACTGGAAACACACACTTAATTTTTGTAACCAAGTACTGGAAGACATTTAGGAAAAACCATAAAAGGAAGGAATAGTAACTTTTCCCCTGGTATAATTTAATTCATGATTAATAGGAGGTTGTCTATTCTCATTTCCTCCTTTCTTAAACTGAAGACAGACCGTGATGAAGTGATAGAAAGGTAGGACCTTCCTACATTCATCACTTAGTTGTTGCTAGTCATTTGATGCTTCCCTCATATCATAAGTAGTGAAAGGTCCCTCTTTAGACTCTAAAAACTTAGTTATTTCAGGTCCAGTATGATTCTTGAATTCATGGGGTTGGTTATGAGATCCATTCTTTGAAAAAATGGCTTCCCCATGGGTCTTCTTCTCATCATGAGGTGTACTGCTACTATTCTCAGGTGTTGACTTGACCCCAAGCATGATAGCCAAAAATTCGAACCCTTTCATAAAAGGTTTGGTCATACCTTTAATATCTTCCTTAATGAATGTTTTAAGGTCCTCATTATCTTCCTTTGTCCACCATATCTCTGAATCCTAGTTCTTTCCTAATCTCCTTGTACCTAGAATTAACTTCTTCACTTTCTTCTCTTCTACTGTAAATATATATAGTCTAAATTTCTAATGGATGGAGGTAATCATTAGGAAACATGAATAGAGAAATCCAATAGGATCTAATATTATTCTCTGATACCATTGTAATGACCCTATTTGAAAATTCCCAACAAAGGAAGAATTTGGTGTAAAATTATATTCACTAGTCTTGACTCTAGGGCCTTCGAATGTCACAAGAGGGTATCAAATTTGGTATATACTAATATGGTGAGTCTTAGTAAATATAAATTGACTCTTTGGTAACTTTATAATAGTTTATAGACATCTACAAATCGATTTGAGGTCATTGGAAAAAATGGCAAAAATGCTAGTAAATTGTGGTGAAATCCCCCCTAGAGTGTGGGAAGAAATGGATCTCCAACTCATATTTAACCCTCCAAAATGATAAAATAGAGTATGAGGAATGATATTATAATTAATTTTGTATATTTATGTTTGGTTATAAATTCTTCAAAATATATATAAATCTTCACATTCGAATGCATATGTTCAGTGATATTTGCTTAAGGGAAATGACATAATAGATTAAATTTGACTCATAAAATGTATATGAAATGGTTTAGAAAAGAGAATAAGGAATGTAGAAAATTAAAAACATATCAATATCTCACTAAATATAATATAACATCATAGCAACACATCAACACAAATCAGATACACAACTCCTTTGAAATGGAAACCAATACATGGAAACTAGTCAAACCATAGCTTGGAAATGTGAACATTTTTGCATATGTATTTCTTATAATTTCGACTTACATAGAGTATGGGATACATATTACATAGTCATAAATAATTCAACCATTCTTGGTAACCAACTGGACTCAATAAGGCGCAAGCATCATTCACACTAGTGTGTCATCATATGGAAACATGGGAATAATGAAGTAGGGAATGAGAGAATGGGGGGAGAGATGGATCACGGACTGTAGCAGCCTCCTATATGAAATAAAATAAATAAATTAAGCTCCAAATTATAGGTCAGGGTGTCCTCTCCAACAACTAATTTGTATGAGAATCCAACTCCCTCGAAATTGGCTCACTAGCAGGGAGAGTGAGCACTCACCGTGCAATAGACAAGCTATTGCTTTCCAAAATGCCAAAGGAAAATATTAAAATGATAAAACAACATTATCCTTAATCATGAAATATTTTTATAACTCTCCTGAGGTACTACAAGGTCGAATTCCCTCCCATGTTCTTCCTCCAACTCATCCTTAATGTTTAGTAACCCCTATGACACTTGTCCTTCTCCTCATCCCTCAGTCTTCCTCCAAATTTGAATTGTTGCTAGAAACCCCTAAGTTCTCCCTCTTGGAGGATATTTTTAGTGCTTACATGTCAAGTTTTCATAGGTCTACAATAATATCTACAATAAGGTCTGATTTTGTCATATAATCTTCCATCATTGTTGTCATAAAACATAGGGAATCTCTCTCCAAGTGGCACATAGTTTCTTCCTAGTGTCTTCCTCTTCCATGGGGAGTTATTACTCTTCACCTATTAGAATCCTTGGGCTCATGAAATTTTACTTGACACCTCTTCACCTTCCAGGAAAGTTCCATTAGTCATAATTTCGTATTTGGGGTTAAGCCATGACAAGTGTAGGGAAGAATCTAACAACCCAAGGTCTCCATGAACCTCCAAATGTCTTCATGAAGCAATGTCACTTTATTTTCTCGTATGACCCAATTTATGTGTATATGGTAAAATAAGGTTATCTTGGGTATCATAGCTCCCTTATTGCAATATTTAATGCCCCCTCCCCAACCTAGGGAACTAGTAGGTGGGAGAAACATTGCTAACTAGTAGTCTCATTGGGATGGGGAAATGCAATGCACCCCTTGGGTTGAGTATAATCACTATTAGGTTATAGTCCATTAATTGAATGAATTGATCAAGCTATTTGTTTGCTTATTCGAAAAGTGACAACCACCTCTTGCATCCCATATTTCGTAACTTTAGATTTGGAGGTAAATTCACCAGCCTAGTGGGTGGTTGGCCAATGGTTGAGAACCAAGTTTCGGAATTTTTTTTATATAGAATCATGTACATTTCATCTTTTATATTAGCAATTCCATTGAATATTTTTCTTCAAGCATAATTTCCTTAATATATGCATCACTTGGATATGTTCTACAATCCTCCTACGATGTATGATGATGGAAGAGAATGTTGAACCTATAACACAACATCTCATTGATAGTAAAAATTCTTTGAGTTGATTTATCACTATGGAAGTAGTCAGTAACCATACAATCTCTTGTTTCCTCTCATGAAATAGGAGTGAATGTTATGAATTGATTTTCAATGAAAGAATCCAACAAGTTGTTCAAGTTAAGAATTAGGTTGCATTCAATTACCAATTCATAATTCGAATATACTCATGTATTTGCATACATAGTGAAGAGTATCCCACAAAGATAACATTAAAAATTAGTTTCTTAAAGATAATCCTTGTCCACCAAAAATAGCTTCAATTTGCTTGTATGAATTTTAAAAACTCAAAATGTCTATATATGAAATTACAATATAAGTTGACCACATGATGTAAATTCGTATTAAACATTTAACAACATGTATTTTACATCAATATTCATGTAGTCACAACAAAACACCTTTAGAGTTTCCTATATGGCCCTTAACAATGAAAAATGATTGTAGATGAAATTATGTTATAACTTAGTCGCACGATTCCTGTTGGGATTCAAACTTTAAAAACATGTATCTAACACTAATATACACATTCTCAATCATTTTTAGATTTAACTACATAATTTTCATACCCCACATGTGAAAATACAATTAGGTCATGAAGGGCTCCTCAAATCCCCCATACACTTGGAAAATGATGTCTGCTATCCATAAAAATTTTTGACTTCTCTTGTTTATGTTCTTAAAAGACTATTTGATATGATTGTATCAATTATGAATACGTGTAGATCATAATTAAATCCTTCATTGAACTCCTTGAAGGGCAAAAGATCTCATTTTACTATGTTTGATGTGATGTGTGTGATATAAATTTTACTATGATTTGTTTATAGAAGTTAATACTTTCAAATGTATTTGTGACTATAGATTTTTGGTTAATATTAATGTGTTAGTGGGTAATTTTAATATAGAATTCATTATTGTGTAATAAGTTTAAGTGATGTGATAGAATTTTCAATAAAAAAATTATGCTTTTGCTAATAAAATTTTATAAATTTTAATATTTTAAATAAATTTATAATATATATTTTAATTAAAATATTTTTAATAATCAAAACATATAATTTTTATATTAAAAATTATTGTGATATATATATATGATTACATCCAACAACAACTACTACCACTACTAAATTGTAATTTTCAACCAAATCAGATTTACTTTATGAAAAAAAATTGACACATTGTGATGTGAAAAATAATTTGTTTTTAGCTCAAAACATTTTATAATAGTTAAAGCCAACTTTTCACGAGGTAGAAAGAATAATGCATACCATGGTATATTTACATCTCTTGCGTGCTCTAGAGATAGACCAACCTTGATTATGATGTGATTAGGTGAAGCATTCCAAAAAGGTGCAGATTATGTTATCATTCGTTGATCTTTTCAAAAGTGGGTATAATGATTCATATTTAAGTATTTTAAATATGAATCATTCGTTGATTTTAAATATGAATAATTCGTTGATCTTTTCAAAAGTGGGTATAATGGTTTATTTCTAATGGTTATTAAATTGTTGAACGTTACATTCTCCCCTCAAATATAATATAATAGCAAAATATGATTACATAGAAATGTTTTGCATGGACATTTTAGCTAGAGAACCTTTGGATAATAAATTCTAGTGACACTTGAGTTATAGTTTGGAAATGCAAGATGGTATGAGTGCCTTTTTAATCATTGGAATTCTTCTCGAAATGAGCATTGTATCATTTTTTGTTTTATTTTAAACTTTCTTAAGTTTACTAACTTATTTTCTATAACAATACAATTTGCATTTGCCCCACTTTCTTATACATTGAAGACACATAAATGGCTCTTCAAAATAAACTTAAGAACAATAAAATTGATACCAAACACCCAACCCTTTCAGTCTATGTAGTTCACCTTTAAGTAGGTTTTCTCCAAGAATTAGTTACATGTTTGTTCATATCCTCAATAATATATTCTAATTACTTCATATATTGTGACACCATTGACAAACACTTACCCATCAACAACCTACCTATTGGCAAAGTGCTTGTCAAATAGACTTCCATCAACAACACTTTCATTTCCAACAATTTTATCAACAATTCTTTTCTCAACAACAATTCCATGAAAAAACTATTATCAACAACACTTATATTGACAACAAATATGTTGACAATGTGCCAACTTTATCAATCATTTACTTGCTACTTTGTAATAGGCCACTCTCAACCCTTTGAACTCCATCTTCTGTATATTGTAATTATGTTTTTCATTACTATGTTTTGCTTCATGCCATGACATAGACTTTCCATGGTGATTTTAAAGACATCTAAACACCATCACTTAAAATTTAATGAAAGGTTCCAAGGTTGACTAATGGGAGAGCATTGATGGGGCTATTAATCCACCATAAGGGAAAGGTAAGAAGGTCTAAGGAGGGACTTGAACTTTGTATCATGGTTACTATCATATCCTATCTACAACCTCTTCCATGTGATTTCCCTATTATCATTCCATCCTAATGTTTATGTCATTACAGTTAGGATCCTAGTGAAATGATTAGTTACTTTAAGTAATTATCTCCTACCCTTAAGTAATTACTTTTGAGCCTTCAACAACTCCCTCATGTTTCCTTAGAACTTGTTCTACTAGATATTTATTTGAAATAATGATATCCTACTCTTGAATAACCCCACTTGAGTGACTAGGGAAGTTATGTTTTGATGTTTTATATACTCTTTGCATTGGTCTTATTCAATGATAATGATTTTCCTATTCAGACCTAAAGTTTTTGGTTTAGTTGATTATAGATCATAGGGCTCGATTATTGAGTTAGGATGACTCACAAATTGGGCCCTTTGCACTCCTTCTGTTATAATTTCCATCCCAATTTCGTGATTTGTCTCAATTGGAAAATAAGGATACCTGATATCAACTTATAAAGCATCATTTTCCCACATGAGGCATGGCCATTTCTTGGTACAAAATATTTCAGTTCCTATCAAGTAGAGACACATTTGATCTACAATTGAATACCTTGTCTAAATATTATTTGTATTGAGTCTTTGTATACTATTCCCCATTTGGTTGATCAACCAGAACTCCTTGATCAATCACTCTGTTATATATCCTCGCTTGAAATACATCTAAATTAATTGATCAACATAACCTTATTAGTTGGGCTTTCCTTTTCTTTTTAAGACTTCAATTTGTTGAATTGATCTTCCAAGTTAGTTTCTCATGCATCGATTCATTGATTAAATTTATTTTCAAACTAGGCCTTAAATCCTCTCATGTCATTCAAAATTTCACATAAATTTTGTGATCAACCACTTGATTTTCAAATCTCCTCATTATCATATCCATCTCAATTCAATGATCAACCTCAATCTGTTGACTAGGGACATCGTTAATCACACAATATGTATATGGGTCTCTATTTATTGTTTGATATTGATAATTAAATCATACCCTCCATCAAATGATTTTTCCCATTCAAAATGCACTGACCCTTGGAAAAATTAATGAGTGGGGAAAACATTACTCATTATTCGAAAATAATTTTAACCAAGTCCTATACACCAACCTTTGACGGTGCCATGAAATCATATTTTTCCTTTTGAACCCCGTCATGCATGGAATTTTAATTCTAATTGGCCTCCTTTCTTATGAATATAATCTAGTATGATGAAGAGTACACTTTCATTGTTCATTATGGAGATTTGAATTTCAAAATTCCTGTAGGTTTGATGAGCTTATGAATATGAATTTATATTGTATGCAAATTGGTTATAGAAATGCATTGTTCATAGATGTCTTAAAACTTGTTTTATACTTTTAGTAATAGTATCATATCAATTTGAATGAATACCAAATATATACTAGGTATCACTGGCACATGTCCCCATTTCCCACCCAAAATCAACCTCAAATTTGACTCTGACCCTTAAAAATACAAAATGGTTGTAAATGAAATTTTGTTATAACCTAGACACAATTTAAATTCAAATTTTAACAAAAGGTAAATAACATCAATATCCATGTTCTCACAAAAAATCATATTTATATTTGCAAAATGGTTGTTTATCAAATTATGTTATAACTTGGTTGTACAATGCACGATACCATTCAGATTTTAACAACAAGTAGATGACATAAATATCCACATGATCACCAAAGTTTATATATATATATAT